>JARHVA010004656.1:687500-815000 GCA_037957365.1 Torreya grandis
TGCAAAATAAAAACTTGTAAACAACAAACATGTTTTTGACTTTCATAAACCTACCAAGCATGAAGGTCCAAGAAACCATTGAAATGAAAAGGGCACATGTACATATTAGTTTAAGTGGTATTGAAAGGATCCAGATGTTGTTTTATTTACTTTACCCATGTAAATGTGCAACATGCATTTGATAGTTTGAAGCTAGGGAGTACATTGTTTTTCAAAGGATTGATTTGATTGATTAAGGATTCTAAAGGTGAAAAGAGGAAGATAATAATATATTTGAATTTTTTAAAGTTTTCAATTTTTAGATTGTGAATGAAGGTCCAAATTAATCCATCCAAGATCACTATGGCAAATGCAATGTTAAAATGTAATATGTAAATGTGCAATTTGCAAATTATAATCAAGATGTCTACCACTGACTAGTCATTACAAGAAGGAAAAGGTAGTGGAACTTTTAGCCAAAATTATAATGTTAATTTTAAAGTTTTGAAATATAAAATTGCATTTGTTAATCATAATTCCAATATCTTGCCATGACCAAAAAGTTATGATGTTTTAGTTGAAGCTCGAAATCTCACTACATTGAAAAGATGTAAAATTGCAAAAACGAGCCTAAAATCCTACATAAGGTAAGATAAATTAAAAATGCACATTACATTATTATTTTTCACATAAGAAAGAAATAATGAAAAAGAAGAAAGCATGGGTAAAAACATTAGCTAAGTGTCTTTGTCTTATGTTGAAGACATTTATGCATGAGAAAATTGTTACAAGGGTTTCTAGACCAAGGTAGGACATTGGAAAAATATTTAAATAGCCATGGATTCCATGTTGACTCCAATACAAAAGGAGAATTCTAATGAAATCATGATAAAGCTACAACAATTATTTGTCTTTCACAAAGAGGAGTGCAACCATCATCTACATACTTCCAGTTAGGAAAATGATTAGTTAGATATAGGGAAAAATAGTTACACATGAAGACAAAGTTATTTTTTCTCTCAAGAATGAATATTATCCCTCAAGATAAACTACCTCAAGATTTATGTCCAAGAATATGAAAGTTCATTTGAAAACTTCATCATGACATGGACAAGAAATTACTAGAATGATTCTCTTGTAAAATTATGAGCTTCTAGGCATAATCAAAGCCATCTTCTAACTAGAGCATCTTGAAGGAATATTTTGGATGAGATATTTGTATAAGTAAAGAGGGTTTATCCTCTTTACAAGGTTGTTGTTAGGTTTTTAAGATTTTCAACTTGTATAAATCTCTTCTTTGTAGAGATTGTTGTTAGGTTGTTGGTTTTTTTGGGATTCTTGCTATGTGATTTTACATCTATTACTAAGTTGATTTCATCTCTACAATCATTATCAGACACTAAGAGAATTTTATGTATGTCTCCCCTATTTTTGAGCATATCCATTACACATTTCCACATGTTAACATTATGAACACTGATGTATGTAAGGTTTATTTTGAAGTTAATGGAAAATACATGTGATTTATATAATATATTGTCAATGAAATGAAATAACACATTTTTCATGCTCTATTGATTTGGTATCTAGTTTTGTTGCTTATTAATGGTGGTCAATATGGGCACATATCTAGGTTATAAGGTCTTTTTTCACTATGATTTTGGAGTGTTTTATTGATAACCTTTTATGGACACCCTAGGTTTATGGTGTTGATAGGAGAAAGTGTATAAGACCTAAATTTAAGTTTATGATTTAGGGTTTCAAGGACCATTTTAATGTTTGCATTAGATTGGAACCAATGAATGCGAACCATTCCTAATAGTTTCCTTATCTTTTTTACATAGACTTTTACATATTGTAATAAATAATATAATCACTATTAGAAAGAATTCCATGGGTTTGAATCAACCACCACAACCCACTTTTATATCTAACTCATCTTATCTTCCCTGCCCCTGTAAATAATACATATTGTTGACTATTCTAAGTGTTATTTTTTCACAAATGCATGAATGTTCCATATATAAAATGTGTTTTTAATTACTCTTTAAATCCTAGAATTTTAATCTTCTATTTGGCCCCTAGTTTTTAGAAGTTTCTTCAAAAATAAAGGTTACAAGAACATATCCATCTATCTTTAATAGCTTATGTCTGATTTTAGATCATTTGCTTAGTCTATGTGACAACTCTTCCCAATTAGACTGATCAAGTTTGGTTTTGCTCTAATTATATTTGTTTTTGTGCCAATAATCCCCTAGAGATTAAACTATAGTATCCCTTCATGTGATTAAGCTACCTCATAGGTCCTTTCACATTGGTTCAGTTAGATCCATAAGTAGCATGGAACTAACCATACCCTCTGTCGATGTGTTCTATTCATTTTTTGCATTCATTTCATCCTAATGTTAAATCCTTCATCAACCATACTGACATAATACATGTTTATCATATATTATTTTCCATATTATCATGTTTGTAAGGATACATGTAATAGGTATACCACTAGAAACCAACACCTGAATGCACCATTATCAGTGAAAGATCCTTGGCAGTTGTGTTGCCAAAATTCCATTTATTCCTAATTTAAAGTGACTGGCACTTTTCAACATGAATCTATATTTTTAATGCCTTTTTGGTGATATTTAATCACTAACTTCAATAAGGTATGATTTTATATTGTATAATTATCTACTCATAATATGTTATATTCTATAAGTTTTCTTCTAGTAATGACTTCAACATTTCATCTAGTTTTTTAAATATCAATGCCCATTTTGAATATATTTTGTTTTGCATGCTCTCATGTATGAAAATCAAGTAGTATTGAGATCCTCCTTAAAACGTGACTCATTAAATCAACTTGTCTCTTAGTTGAGTGTTCATCATAAAATAAAGAGAGAATTTTGGAGTCTAATTAAAGGATAAAGTTTTTCTATAAAGGAGTATCTAGACTATCAAAATTTTGGTACACCTAGTCTTTTGTTTGTTGAACATCCTTTGAGTCATAGCCTTATATCCCTATTTACTAGCTAAAACCTTATCAAGGAGCTTAATCTCTTCCTAGATTTGATCCCCCAAGTCCACCTCATTGACCCCCTCATAGCCTTGTACAATTTGATCTTGAACCCACCATTGAACTATTCATGAGGTATAGAAATTAGGATGAGAATTAATGTCATAAATTTAGGATTCCTAGATTTAGACCTATTAATTTTTATGAGATGGAGGGTTACCCAAATGAAGTTCCAAATGAGGTAAGATTATAACTCCCTAAGTTTCAAGGGAATAATGTAGTGACTGGTGAGTAATATTTTAGGTATTTTCATGTTATCATTAAGGACTCTGAGGTATAGCATGAGGATGTTTGCATTACGCTTTTTATGCACATGATAGAAGAACATTCTCATGAAAGGTTGAATTCCCTTCCCTATATATGCATAGATTCATGTGAAGAAAATAATTAATATTTTATAAATATAATATCGTGATAAAATTTATCCTATATTCCTTTTTGATAAATTTGAAAAGATAAAAAAGAATCGTAATGAGTGTTTTAATTATTTTAATATAAGGTTTTGTAATATTATGATGACCCTAGCTAATAATATTATACCTAGTGATATGACTTGATTGATTAAATATTGTGATGCCTTGACAAGAAGGCTACATACTAGTTGAGAGATAAGGCTCCCACAAATTTGAGGTTAACATTCAACATGGCCATCCAATTTGAAAGTAACATAAAGGTTGTGTGTAAACCTATGAATAAATGGGATAATGTAAAGTTAGTTAGTCCTAAAATGATAGTCCACTAAGGTAACCAACCTTGAGGATACCATGAAAACCTTGACAACTACTATCAAGGATATGTCAGACAAGTTGGTTAGAGATGAGAGGGGGATTCCTCATAGATCTTCTAATCTGGGGAGAAATCAAAATATAAATCAAGTATAAGGGAGACCTTCTTTCCATAATCCATATATTGACAGAGGGAAGAGACTAGCCTAAAATAATAGAAATCAAAGTAAAGGAGTTGGGAAGGAAGTTCTTAGTCCTTTGAACTCTATGGTTAATGCTCTAGATTATGATCTTGATATTGATTGGTGTGATATGTGATTCCTCTCCCATTCTCTTTTTGATATTGTTGAATGATGTAGAGGAACCTAAGTTTACATTTGAAAATGATGATATTTTGATGTCTAATTGTCAAATTTCTTGAAGTAAAATGTGTGCCTCCATAGAATTATTGAGTACTACCATTGATCAATTTTGGATTATAATAAAAAAGGTATGTGTCCCAACTCTAGAATTTTCTGTGTGATGTTAATATGACAAAATCATATGAATTACCTAATCATGAATTTCAAGTTTTAAAATACATGAATATTAAAAATTATGGTGGGGATATTCCTTTAGTTGAGGATAGGAAACTACTAATTAATGCAATAGATACCCAAAAGAAATAAAATAGTATAAGTAGTCAAAAAGGTGTTTTTTCTCAAAAGACTGCCCCTACATATCTAAGGGTAGGGGATAAACATAAGGGAGTTAAGAAAACTAAATAAGTCATTATTCCTTACAAATTAGTACCCATATCCCAATTTGTCAAACATAAAAGTGCTCCAGCCAAGAGTAGTGATCCATTATTATCTAGTATTCCTAAGGATACAAATTATGTAATTTAAAAATGTTGGTTCATCCCATACTATTCCTACTTTAATGTTAAATGATTATTTTCCTACTGAAGGTGTTGTCACCCTTCATCCTAATACAACCTTTCCTTAGTAAAGTGTGTGTGATATGGCTAAGGTATTGAGTCAATTGAAAATCACTATACCTTTTGTTTAGTTGCTAATAATACCTAAACATAGGAAGAGGGCATTTGAGTACTTGGATTTTAATTTGAATATAACTACCAATGAAATTTATACACCCCAACCACTCTTAGATCATAATGAAGAGTCAAATGAAATTATTAAACCAGCCTCAAAGGTTTATTTGGGGACTACATTAATAGAGATTCAACTAGATATTGACACTTTCTATAATACCCTATTCATTAATGGTTTGATTATTCATAACTGTATGTTTGATTATGGAGCCTCTTGTAATGTGATAACCCTTAGTGTTGTTAATGATATTGCATTAAAAATCACATCTTATTTTGTCAACTGTTATCCCATGGATTCAAAATAGGTACTAGTTGTTGGACAAGTCAAAGGATTGGTACTGTAGTTGGTAGTTCATCTAGGTAAGTTTTTGAATATGGATGTGTTAGTTGTGGATTACCCTCCCAAGTGTTGGATGTCACTATCACAAAAATAGGATGCTATCATGGGTGTTAGTGTGCATAAGGATCTTTATTACACCACCATTCCTTTGTAGGGTAATAAGGATAAAATTTATATGGAGCTTAAAATGTTGCATGTACTTGAAGATCCAAAAAGTGCTTTAAATGAGGTCCTATAAACTGATGTGGAACTGGGTAGCTCTATTGGGAATGCAGATTCTATCAAAAAACAAACTTTTATTGATGTTGAACATGATGAAGAAAGTGGTGATCTTTGGAGAATGGCTTTTGATGAGGCTTTCTCTAATATTGGAAATGGAGCTGGGTTTATCTTTTATGCCCTTAATAAAAAATGTTTTAAGTTTTCTTCTACGCTATCATTTGAGTGTAGGAAAAATACTACATAGTTTGAGGAAGTCTTGATTGGTTTGAGAATTTCCCATGAATATGGAATTGTATGTTTGATTGTAAACGTTGATTCTGAGTTAGTGGTTAAATAGGTCCACAATGGTTATGCCACCAAAAATAAAAGATTAAAAAAATATAGAAATGTCATATGGGATTTGTTAAAATTCGTTGATGCTTTCAATATTTCTTTATCATGATAGAAGTTTCAATGAAGAAGCTAACAAAATTTTTGGGTTAGGTGATTAGTTTGAAATTGACAATATGAACCCTCATTGTTACTATTAAGTAAAAGTGCTTGTTAGACCTTTAGTCCCCAAAAACAATCATTATTGGCAAGTTTTTGATGATGAAGACCAAATTAGAAGGTTTCTCATTTGTGAAGTGGAATTTCAAGATCAGATTAGTGACTTGGAATTGATGGTCCAATTTTGGAAAGGGAAGGAAACCTTGTTTGGGAAGGACATCATTAAACTAAAGATAAACACTATCCCTAGGGGATTGGTGAGTTTAAAGACATATTTTTATGGAGCAAGACAAATTAATGATAGATAATTGTTTATCTTAAAATATGTAACTAAATGTAATTTGGGATCTCATGAGAATCCAAAAAAGGTCAGGCTTGGTACTCATTTGAGTGCAGTCAAGAAGCAATCCTACATGCAACTGGTAAAGAAGTATTAGGATTGTTTGGCATGGTCTTATTTTGAATTGAGAGCATATAAAGATGATTTATTTCAATATGTCATTCCATTACATTATAACAACAAACCTTTCAGGCAAAATCAAAGACCTATTAACCCCATCTTGGCCACCAATATGCAAGACGAGTTAAAGAATTTAAGGGGTGGTGGGATTATTCAACCCATTAGGTATTCATCATTAGTGTCAAACTTAGTCCTTGTAAGAAATAAAAATGGTGACAACCACTTATGTGTGGATTTAAAAAATTTGAATAAAGCTTATCTAAAGGATAATTACTCCCTTCCTAATATGGATAACCTATTGTAAAGTGTCATAAGTTCATAAATGTTGTCCACATTAGATGGTTTCTCAGGATATAACTAGGTTATGGTAAAGGAATATGAGAGACCCAAGACTGCATTTACAACACCTTAGGGCACTTATGTATACATGAGGATGCATTTCAAGTTAATAAATGCTAGTGCAATTCTTTAGAGAGCTATGGACATTGATTTTGTAGGGGTGATAAACAAGTTTATTGTCATGTATAAGGATGACATTACAATGTAATCTAAAAATAGAAAAGAACATTTGGAGCATCTAGAGAAAGTGTTTCTTAGATGTAAGGAATTTGGTATTTCCCTTAATCCTAAGAAGTATCACTTTGGAGTACAAAGGGATAAGTTTTTGAGACATATAGTGTCTAAGGATATTGTCCTGATTGATCCAGAAAGAGAAAAAGCCATTGACAAATTAACTACCCCACAGTCCAAGAAGGAAATTCAGTCCTTCTTTAGATAAATCAACTTTGTAAGAAGGTTTATATATAATTTTATAGAGATCACTCTACCTATTACGTCCATGTTAAAGAAAGACCAAAACATTATGTGGAAAGAAAATGCCATAGAAGCTTTCAATGACATCGAAGTAGCCTTGAAGTCTGGCCCTATCTTAACTAGTCCTAATTACATGAGGGAGTCTCAAATATTCTATTTTACATCTCAAAATACTATATTTTTTGTTTTTCTACAAAAGAATGATGATGGTCATGAGCAACCCATAGCTTTATTTAGTAAAGATATACAAGGATCTAAACTAAATTATTCTATCATGGAAAAGCAAGTTTTTATCTTCATCAAAGTTTTTAAAATGTTCATACCCTATATTATGAGTTTAAAGAATGTTGCATATGTCTTGTATATAGTGGTCAAATACATCTTGACCTAGATGGAAATATCAAGGAAGAGATGTAGGTGGGTCAAAAATTCATAAGAACATGACATCAAGATCTAGACCACCATGTTGGTGAGATTTATGGGCTTATCCAAGCTTGTGGCTGAGACCAGTTTGCATGATGTAGAGATAAACAATGTTGTTTTTAATATTGTTAATTCTCTAAGTCAAGTTCACATATCTCCATAGTATAAAGACATTGTTTACTACTTGAAATATTTAAAGTGTCCCCCTAACCTAGATAAGAATCAAAATAGAACTCTAAAAAACATATCTTAAAATGATCTCTTGACTAAAAATGGACTAGCATGGAAGAATCCGGATGTGATTCTCCTAAGATGCCTAGTAGAAGAACAAACTATCAATTTAATTGAATAATTCAAAATTAGATTATGTGATGGTCACTTTGCACCAAAAGTCATAGTTCATAAAATTGTATGAGCTATTTATTGATGGCTATCACTATTTAAAGATCTTGCATAGAAAGTTAGAAAATGTCAGAAATGTTAGTGCTTTGTGAGAAGGCTAAAAGCTTCTGTTTCTCTCCACTATAGCTTTTGTTAATTAAAGGTGCATTTATATAATGAGGAATGGGTTTCATTGGGGAAATCACTGATTCATCAAGTGGTGGACATAGGTGGATACTGGTTGTAACTGATTACTTCATGAAATAGGTTGAGGTAGTCCCTATAAAGAAGGCCACACACTAGGTGATTATGGACTTTCTATTGAATCAGATTATTTGTAGATTTGGTGTCCCTATAAAGGTAATTACTGATAATGCCATGAGTTTTAGAGATAAACCTTTGGTGTCATTATGCAAGGAATATGAGATCACATTAGCTTATGTTTCCAATTACAACCAACATGGGAACATGAAAGTAGAATCTAGTAATAAGAACTTGCTCAAAATCATTAGAAGAGCTTTGGAAGCTGACAATAATAAGTGGGGTGAACATCTAAAGTTTTCTTTATGGGTTGAGAAGATTACACTTAAGAGAGCTATAGGTAAAATCCCTTTTGATCTTGTTTATAGATCTCAAGCTATTTTTCCTATGAATTTGCAGTTGCCAACTTATCAATTCATGCTATAGTAAGAATAAAATGATGAAATTAACCACTATGAAAGTAGTATATACTAGATTGTTGAGCTTGACGAAACTAAAAGACAAGCTCATGAAATAAACCTCAAGTTTAAGGAATAATCAAAAGGATATTTGATAGAAGAGTTACTCTAAGAATTTTCCAAGTAGTTGATCTAGTTTTACTTTAGGACAATAGACACAAAGAGAAAGGCAAGAATGGCATATTTGATGCCTTATGGGTGGGCCCTTATTCTATCGACCATAGAATTTGGGAACATAAATTTTTCTTGAGAAACCTAGATGGTGATATACTAGAGCTATCAATTAATGGAAAACATCTAAATCACTTCCTTGACTAAGTTCATGATTATATACAGTAATGTATAGTTTATAGTTTCATTATTGAGCTTCCCCTCTATGTTGGGATTTATTTATACAATTCCTTTGTTGTGTTTTCATTGTATGTTCATTCTTAGATCCTTCTAATCTATTTTTCTTGGTATGCCCTTGTATAATTGAGTTTCCATGGTTGTTTATTATATAAACTACCATAGATTTAATTTTGTGGCCCAAGGAATTGGCACCTGGTCTTACTTTCTAGGGTTCTTTGTAAACCTGTAAGGGGCGTACATCCTTGGGTGAGAGTCAGTGTTAGTGCCAAATATGAGCTAATTTATTTGTGCTCTACTTTCAAGATGTGAGTACATAAAATGTCTAATTATTGCCCTCAATCCACAAGTGTGTACCTAGAATGAAACATTGATTTTGTAATAAAGTTGTGAAGACCCCATTAATATGGTTCCAACTAAAAATTAACATTTTTTTGTTTTAGTGGCATTACAAAGTATATTGTGATATTAAGATAGGAAGATAATAGAATTGATTAAGTCTAATGTTTTCCTTTTGTAAAGGGAAAAGGAACAAAGTTTCAACATAGATTTCAATTGAAAATGCAAACATGCATGCTTGTAAATTGCATTCAAAACACCAAAGTCTGTAGTGGCTATTCTAAGGGAAAACATAACTTTGCATATTTGTAATTTAAAATTTTCAAATGACATTCAAAGTTTTTTTTCCCACAAGGGAGTTCATGTAGGTGTTTCAATGTCCAAGCATAAATGTCTTAAGGCCTAATTCAAGGGTCAAATGTCCACGTGAAAGTTTAAAATCTAAATGTGGTGGCATTTTTTTAAGCAAAGAGCATGAATTATTTAAAGTCTACATGGATAGTAAAGGATTCAATACAGGTTCTCAAAATTAAAAAGGAGCTCAGTAGAAATTTCAAATCAAAATTCAACTTTGTAATTACAAATTATGATTCACACACGAGTCTCCCAAGTCCACAATGAACATCCATGGTAGAAAAGCAACAGGAAAAATGAAGTTTGTAACTTGATAATTGGAAAGGCTATTCAAAATTATACTAAGGAGGAAATGCTATCACAATAAAGTCCACATAATAGTCAAATGCCCACATGGCACCAAAGAAGAAGCTTAGCATAAAATTTTCAAACCCATGCCTTATTTTCAAGTCTACGTGGAGGTCTTCACTGTCCACATGGAAAATACAAAGGAGACCATGCAAGTGTTCTAAAATCCATGTGGAATGTCAAAGGGGCATGCATGTTTTAAAACTATGGGGATTTATGGGGATTTCAAGCTTGTGAGAAGATTACTGCCCATGTGGGGGTTAACAAAGTGTTTGTAAAGGGGCATGGCAAAAAAATAATGCCAATACACAACTTTACATTTGTAAAATGCAAATCAAGTTCGCCATCCCATCGATGGGGATTTTAGAATGAAACAAAACACCTAAATACATGTTTCAATTGCAAATTGTCATATGTATTCCTAGCCCTAAAACCCATAGTTCAACGTAGGGAAGAAAGTAGAGTCAATGTCAACATGAGGCATGTTGGAAATAACAAAGGAAAAAACTAGTTTATTATTTAAAAATTATAAAAAAGGTTCCACCACCCACAAGGGAATACGTTCCAGCACAAAAGGCAAAGGATCCCAGTGTAACTTTTAAGGCAAAATGCAATTTTTCATATTTTTTAACTTACAATTTACATGCCAACTTCTTAAAATCAATGGTTAACATTCTAGG
Organism: Torreya grandis; assembly: GCA_037957365.1. Classification (NCBI taxonomy): domain Eukaryota; kingdom Viridiplantae; phylum Streptophyta; class Pinopsida; order Cupressales; family Taxaceae; genus Torreya; species Torreya grandis. Next base: position 698,287 of record JARHVA010004656.1, read on the forward strand.
CAAAAGTTTTGAGACCAAATGTATGTCCATGGTCAAAAGGGAATGGTAGCAGGAATATAATATAGAAGAGAAAAGTTAAAAAATCAAGTTTTGAATGTGTAAATTGAAAGTTGTATTAGAATCTATGAAGCCCACCATAAACTATTGACCATTGGCTAGCACAAAGAGAACCAATGAAAGAAAGTATTAGAGGTAGTGCAACTTTAGATATATCAAGATGCAATATGAAATCCAATGTCTGAAGCAATGCAATGCAAAATACAAACTTATAAATTACAAACATGTTGTTGACTTCTGCAAACTTGCCAAGCACGATTGTCCAAGAAACCATTGAAAGTAAAAGAGCACATCTTAAGTAGGTTAAGCAGAATTAGAGGGATCTAGATGTTGTTTTATTTTCTTTACCTGTGCAAATGTGTAGCACTTATATGAGGGTTCGAAGCTAGAGAGTACGTTGTTGCTCACAGGATTGATTTGATTGATTAAGGCTTCTAAAGGTGAAAAGAGGAACACAATATTGTATTTGAATTTTTGAAAGTTTGCAATTTGCATATTGTGATTGCGGGAAATATAATGTCAAAATGTAATATTCAAATGTGCAATTTGCAAATTACATTTAAAATGTCCACCACCTAGTGATCAGTGAAAGAAAGAAAAGGCAATGGAACCTTTTGGTGGAATTACAATGTGTATTTGAAAGTTTTGAAATTGAAAATTTTAAATGTGTAATATACTTCTGAAATCCCATTAGGATCAAAAAGTTGCAAATTTGCAATTAAAGCCCAAAATATTTCCAAGCTAAAAGATGTAAAATTTCAAAACGGAGCTTAAAATCCTTCATAATGAAATATAAAGCAAAAATGCACATAACATTATTAATTTTGGAGGAGAAAACAAAGAAGTACAAATAAGAAAGCATGGGTAAATTGAATGGAAAAGGGTAAAAACATAGTATAAGTGTCATTTCCAAATATTTGGCTTATATCCAAGACCCCCATGAATGAGAAAATTACTGTAGAGGTTTAGAGACTAAGGTTGGCCATTGGAAACATATTAAAAAATCCATGGATTCAAAATTACCTCCATCACAATTGGAGAATTCTAATGCAATCATGAAAAAGCTACAACCATTCTTTAGCTTACATAAGGAGGAGGACAACCATCATCTATAGACTTCCAGTTGGGCAAATGATTACTTGGATATAGGGAAAGTTAGTTACAAATGAACCAAAGGTTTGTTTTTCTCTGAAAAATGAATATTTTCCCTCAATCCTAACTACCTCAATATTTCTATCCAAGCATATTAATGGTCATTTGAAAACTTCATCAGTACATGGAAAGTTAGTTACTAGAATGGTTCTCTTACAAAAGCATAAACTTCTAGGCACAATCAAAGGCATACCAATGGGAGAATCTTGGAGGAATATTGTAGGTGAGATATTTGTATAAGTAAAGAGGATCTATCCTATTTACAAGGTTTTTGTTGGATTTCTTAGGTTTTAGGCTTTTCAAGTTGTACAAATCTCCTCTTTATAGAGATTGTTCTCAAGTTGTTGGCCTTTTTCGAGATTCTTGATATGTGTTTTTGCCTCTCTTGATAAGGTGATTGTAGCTCTAAAGTCATTAGTATACTTTGAGAGAATTTTATGTATGTCTCCCTTATTTTAGAGAAAATCTATTATGCATTTTTGTATATTAACATTTTGAACACTGATGTATGTAAAATATATTTTGAAGTTAATGGAAAATACATGTGATTTCTAATGTATCTTATCAATGAAATGCAATAACACATTCTTCATGCTCTATTGATTGGTTATTTGGTTTTATGCTTATCAATGGTGGTCATTCTAGGCATACATATAGGTTATAAACTTCTTTTCGCACTGTGTTTCTGGAGTGTTTTATTTATAACCTTTTAAGGACACCTTGGGTTTATGTAGTTGGCATGATAAAATATTTATGACCTGAACTACAATGTATGTTTTAGGGTTTCAAGGATCATTTTAATGTTTGCATTAGATTGGTATTAATGAATGTAAACCATCCCTAATAATTTCCTTATCTTGTTTGCATTGTATTTTGCACATTGTAATTAACAATAACATGGCTATCATAATGAATTCCCTATGTTGAAAGCAACCACCACAACCCACTTTTATATCTACATAACTCATTATACCTATCATACCCCTATGAATAATACATGCTTTTAACTATTCCAAGTGTTATTTTCCCACATATACATAAATTTTGCATATCTAAAATGTGTCTGTAATTTCTCTTTGAAGATCAACATTGTAATTTTCCATTTAGCCCCTAGTTATCAGAAGTATATTTAGAAAGGAAGGTTGTAATCACCTTTGTAGTATATGTGACAACTCTTCCTAAATAGACTAAGCAAGTTTGGCTATGCTCTGATCAGATTTATTTTTGTGCCAATTATCCCATAGATATGGAATTGTAGTATCCCTCCATATAAGTAAGCTACCTCGTAGGTCCTCTCACCTTGGTTTAGGTAGAGCCAGAAGAAGCAAGAAATAAACCATACCCTATGTTGGTGTCTTCAAGTCATTGTTTATGTTCAGTACATTTTGATGTTAAATCCTTCCCCAGCTATAAAAACATAATATGGGTTTATAATATATTTTTGTCATCAAGTTCACAAGGTTGAATGTAAGAGGTGTACAAATGGGAACCAATACCTAATTGGCACCATTGCTGAAGAAGATCCTCGGTCTTTGTGTTGTTAGGATTTCTTGTAAAGAGATGTTAATTTGTTCATGATTTAAAGTGATTTGCCTTTTTGAACATGAATCTATATTTTCAATGTCATTATGGTTATATCGCATCACTAACTTCAATAAAGTATGATTTTAGATTTCATTACTTTCTTTTCTTAATATGTTATATTCTAGAAGTTTTCTTCTAGTGGTGACTCCAACATTTCATCTAGTTTTTGAAATATTAGTGCCCATTTTGACTATCTAAAGTTTTATGTGTTCTCTTGTATGCAAAGATGGAAGGATTGAGATCTTCCTTGAAATTTGACTTATCAAATCATCTTATCTTTGAGTTAAGTTTTCATAAAAAAAGAAGAGAAGTTTGGAGGCTAATTGAAAGAAATTGTTATGCTATAAAGGAGTATCTAGACTGTCATAATTAGGTACACCTAAAATTTTGTTTGTGGATCTTATTTTTATTGTCAATTATCATATTTCTCCTAATACCTCAGATCCTCATATCCCTATTTACTACCCAATACCTTATCAACAAGGTGAATCTCCTCATACGTTTGATCCCCCAAGTCCACTTCCCTCACCCCTCATAGACCTTTATCATATGATTTTGAGCCCACCATTGAATTAGTTATGGGGCATAAACATTAAGATGAGAATGAACATCTTGCATTCAGTATTCTTAGATTTAGACCTATTAATTTTGATGAGATTGAGGGTTACCCCACTAAAGTTCTAAATGAGGTAAGAAACCAACTCCCTGAGTTTCAAGGGAATAATGCAGTTATTGATGAGAAACATTTAAGGGATTTTAATATTATCATTACATATTATGAGGATGATCATGAAGATATTTGCATTAAGCTTTGTTTGCACAAGCTAGAGGAAGATGCTCATGAATGGTTCAATTCCTATCCCCGTGGGTGTGCAGATTCATAGGAAGAAATGAAGAATGTTTTAAAAATAACTTATGCTGATAGAATTTATCCTAAGTTCCTTCTTGATAAATTTGAAAACATAAATAACCCTAATGAGTGTTTGTAATATATTAATACAAGGTTTAATAAGACTATGATGAGGCTGCCTAATAATATCAAACCTTCTGATATGGATTGCTTGATTAAATACTATGATTCCTTTGACAAGAAGGTTATATAAAAATGTAGAGATAATTCTCCCAGAAATTTAAGGTTGGCATTCAAAATAGCCATCCAATTTAAAAATAACATAAAGGTTGTGGGTAAACCTCTAAATAAATGGGCTGATGTAATGTTGATTAATCCTTAAAAGACTCGGTCTATTAGAACAACCAACATTGAGGAGACCATGAAAACCTTGGTAAATACTATCAAGGAGATGTCATACAAGTTGGTTAGAGCTAAGAAGGAGATCCCTCATGGATATTCTAGTGAGGAGAGAACTTAAAATATGAATCAAGCTTAATCGAGACCCTCTTTCCACAATCAAGATAATGATAGAGGGAAGAGAGCTACCCAAAATGATAGAAATCAGAATTGAATTGTTAGGAAGGATGTTCCTAATATATTAAATTCCAAACCTAATTCTTTAAATTTTTGCCTACATAGAATTGTTGAGTGCTACCATCGTTGATAAATGTTGAAGTACAGTAAAAAATGTATGTGTCCCAACTTCTAAATTTATTTGTGGAATTACTATGACACATGCATATGAATTACCCAATAATTAATTTGAATTTTTATGATCCATGATGATTAAAAAGTATGATGGGGGAATTTCTTCAATTTAGGATAAACAACTAGTACTTAATGTAGTAGTTTACCAAGAGAAATAATATAGTCTAAGAAGTAGGTAACAAGGTGTTTCTCCTCAAGAGACTACCCATGTAGATCCAAGGGCAGGGGAAAAACATAAGGAATTTAATAAAACTAAAGAAGTCCCTATTCCTTCAAAACTAGCACTTACATCCCAAGCTATTAAACAGAGAGGTGCTCCAACTAAGAGTAGAGAACCATTGTTATCCACTATTCTTAAGGAAATGAATGATGTAAGATGAAACCTACCTTGAAAAATACTATTAGGAATGTTGGGTCAACCCATCTTATTCCTCCTCTAACATTAAATGATTGTATTCTTGCTGAAGGTTTTATCACCCTTCCTCATAATATTCACCTTCCTTAGTAAAGTGTGTATGATATGGCTAGGTATTGAGTCAATTAAAAATCATTGTCCCACTTGTTGAATTTCTATGAATACTTGAACATAGGAAGAGGGCATTTGAGTACTTATATTCTAGTGGGAATATAATTTCCAATGAAATTACCCTACTCTAAACACTCCTAGATCAGAATGGAGAGCCAATTGAAGTTATTAAACTATCTCTAAAGGTTTATTTAGAGACTCTGTTAATAGAGAGTCAACTAGATGTTAACCCTTTCTATACTACCTTATTGATTAATGGTTTGATTGTTCATGACTGCATATTTAACAATGGAATCTCTTGCAATGTGATGCCCCTAGGTATTATTAATGAGATTGGAGTAAAAATCACATATGTTTTTGTCAAGTGTTATGCTATGGATTCAAGAGAGGTACTGATTTTTGGATAAGTCAAAGGACTAGTAGTGTAGTTGGTAGTTCATCCAAGTAAGATTATGAATATGGATGTGGTAGTTGTGGATTTCCCTCCTAAGCGGGGAATGTTGTTATCACAAAAATGGGCTACTAGTATGGGTGGTAGCGTGTAGATGTATCTTTCTTATGAAATCATTAATTTGGAGGTTAAAATGGTTAAACTTCATAGGAAACCTAAAATGTTGCATGTATTTAAAGATCCAACACATGATCTAAATGAGGTCTTGTATACTGATGTATAACTAGGTACCTTCATTGGGAATGTAGATTCTATCAAACAACCAATTATTCTTGATGTTGAACCTGAAAAAGAAAGTGGTGATGTTTGGATAATGACTTTTGATGGGGATTTCTCCAATCTTGTAAATGGAGTTAGGTTTGTCTTTTATGCCCCTAATAATAAAAGTCTTAAGTTATAATTCAAGGTATCTTGTGAGTACACAAACAATACTACTGAGTATGAGGCACCCTTACTTGATTTTAAAATTGCCCATAAAGATGGAATTATAAGTCTAATTGTAAAGGGTGATTCTGAGTTGGTGGTTAAACAAGTTTGAAATGCTTATACCACCAAAAATAAAATGTTAAAAATATATAAATGTTGTATGGGGATTTTTAGAATTCATTAACACTCTCAATATTTTTTTATCATGATAGAAGTTTTAATGGAGAAGTTGACAGACTTGAAGGTTTGGGTTCTCAATTTGAAATTGAGAATATGAACTATTATTATCAATGTCAAGTGGAGGTACTTGTTAGATCTTCAGTCCTAGAAAACATTCCTTGTTGGTATGTTGGGTGACCACACTATGAAGAAAACTTTTAAGATCATACTACACACTTGGAATCCTTGGTCCAAACCTATGATGGTAAGGACACCAGTCAATTTAAGATGAGTACTATCCCTAGGTTATTGGTGAGTTTAGAAGCATCTTTTGATGAATCATACAAAATTAAAACTAGAGACCTATGTATCTGAAAATATGTAATTGAATGAAATTTTGGATATCAAGAGAATATAAGGAAGGTCTAGCTTGGTACTCACTTGAGTGCAATCAAGAAGTAAGATTCCATTCAAATACTAAAGAATTATCTTGATTGTTTGGCTTGTTCTTATTTTGAGTTGAAATCATACAGGGCAGATTTGTTTCAACATGTCATCCCATTTCAACTTGACAACACACCTTTCAAGTCAAAATAATGACATATTAACTCCATCTTGGCAACCGAGATGCAAGATGAGTTAAATAAGTTAAGGGATGATTGGATTATTCAACACATCAAGTATTCATAATGGGTAGAAAACTTAGTCCCTGTAAGAAATAAAAATGGTGACATCTTCTTGTGTGTGGATTTCTAAAATTAGAATAAAGCTTATTTTAAGGATAATTGCCCCTACGCAATATGGATGACCTATTGTAAAGTGTCATATGATCAAAAATTTTGTCCATTTTAGATGGTTTCGTAGGGTATAACTAGGTTATGTTAAATGAATTTGAGAGACGCAAAATTACCTTTTGTGTTAATCAATGTCAATGTAACCTTTTAGAGAGATATGGACATTATTTTTACATGCCTACTTAGAAAGTTTTTTTTTGTGTATTAGGATGACATTACAATGTAATATAAAAGGAAAATAGAACATTTGGAGCATATAGAGAAATTGTTTATTAGATGCAAGGAATTTTGTATTTCCCTAAATCCTAAAAAGTGTCACTTTGGAGTACGAAAGGCTAAGTTGATAAGACATATAGTTTCTAAGGATGGTGTCATGATTGATCTGGAAATAATAGAATCCATTAACAAAGTGCCTATTTGACATTCCAAGAAGGGATTTGAGTCCTTATTTGGGTAAATCAAATTTTTATAAAGGTTTATGTCTAATTTTGTAGAGATCAGTTTGCCTATTACATCCATGTTGAAGAAAGAATAAATGATGGGGTGGGAGGAAAAGTTCACATAAGATTTCAATGACATCAAAAGTGCCTTGAATTCTTCCCCTATCTTGGCCAATTTTGATTACACTAGGGAGTTTCAAATATTTTCTTTTTTCATCTTTAAATACTATATCTACTATTTATATACAAACAACGATAATGGTCAAAATTAGCCCATAGATTTCTTTCGTAAAGCAATGCAAAGATCTGAACTAAACTATACTACCATGGAAAAAAAAAATTCCTTCTTAAAATTTGTTAAGATTTTCAAACCTTAAAATTTGATTTTAAAGTTTATTGTATACATCCAACATAAAATGGTAAAAGACATCTTATATTAGATTTAAATATCAAGAAGGATATGTAGGTGGGTCAACAAGTTGCAAGAGTATGATATCAAGATCCAAACCCCTAATTTAGTGGGAGTGATAGGCTTAGCCAAGGTCATGGCCAAGATTAATTTACAATCCATAGATGTAAATAATTTTTTTTAATATTGATAATTCTTTGAGTCAAGATAGCATAACTCCATGACATAAAAACATTGTGTACTAATTGCAAAGTTTGAATTATCCCCATAATTTTGATAAGAATCAAAGGAAAACTTAAAAACCCATATCCCAAAATTATATCTTAACTAAAAAATGGATTGGCATGGAAGAATATAAATGGGGTTCTCCTAAGATACCTAGTATAATAACAAACTATCAATTCAATTAAATACTTCCATAGTGGAGTGTGTTGTGGTCACTTTGCACCAAAATCCATAGCTCATAAAATTTTGAGAGTTGGTTATTAATGGCCATCAATATTCAAGTAAGTTACATATAAAGTTAGACAATGTGAGAAATGTCAACGCTTTATTAGAAGGATAAAAACTTTTGGTTCTCTCCCACTTTAAACTATGTCAATTAGAGGCCCATTTAGAAAATGGGAATTGGATTTCATTGGGGAAATAATTGATTTATCAAGCACTAGACATAGGTGGATATTGGTTCCAATTGATTACTTTAATAAATGGGTTGAGGTGGTCCCTACAAAGAAAACCACACACTAGGTGATTATAGACTATATATTAAATTAGATTGTTCATATATTTGGTATGATTATCAATCTAATTATTGATAATTTGATGAGTTTCAGAGATAAACCTTTGGTGGTAATGTGTATGTAATATTGGATCTCATTAGCTTATGATTCCAATTACAACCCTCAGAGGAATGCAAAAGTAGAATCCAGTAATAAGAACTTGATCAAAATCATTAGAAGATATTTGGAAGCTAACAAGAAGAAGTGGGGTGAAAATGAAAAGTTTTCTTTATGGGGTAATAGGATCATGCCTAAGAGATCTACAGGCAAAACTCCTTTTGAGATTATTTATAGAGATCAATCTATTTTGCCTATGAATTAGAAGTTGGCAACCTATCAATTCATGCTACAACTATAATATGATGATGAAATTAACCACTATGAAAGTAAAATTAACAAGATTTTTGAACTTGATTAAACTAGAAGAAATGTACATAAAAGACACCTCAATTTCAAGGAAAGACTCAAAAGGATTTTTGATAGAAAAGTTAAGCTGATAACTTTTCAAATCGATGATCTTGTTTTATTTTTGGGTAATAGACATGAGGATAAAGGAAAGAATGGAAAATTTGATGCCTTATGAGTGGGCCTTTATTCTTTCAACTATAGAATTGAGGAAAACACCTTCTTCTTGAGAGACTTGTATGGTGAGATATCGGATATCCACTTAGTGGAAGACTTCTAAATCATTTCCTTGACTAAGTCTATGATTGTATATATTAATGTATAGTGTATTGTTTGATTGTTTTGTTGCCCCTCTATGTTGGGATTTTTTTGTAAAATTCCTTTGTTGTTTTTTCATCATGTCTTCAATATTAGATCCTCTTATTCTATTTTTATTAGTTTGACTTTATCAAATTAAAATTCCATGGGTGTTTGTTATATAAATTACTAGAGTTTTAACTTTGTCTCCCAAGGCATTATCACTTGGTCATGTTTTCTTGGGTTCTTTATACACCCTCAAGGGGTGTACATCCTCAGGTGAGATCCACTATTAGTGCCCAAATCTGAGATAATCTATTTGTGCCCTATTTTTGAGATGGTGTGTACCCAAAATGAAACTCTAATTTCACAATCAAGTTGTGAAAATCTCATAAACCTAGTTTCAATTGACAATTAACATTTTTATGTTTTAGTGGAATTACATGGTATATTATAATATTAGGATGGGAAGATAAAAACATTGACTAAATCTAGTGTTTTACATTTGCAAATGGAAAAGGACAGTATGGATTTTAATTGAAAATTTAAACTCGCAAGTTTATAAATTGCATTCAAAACTCTCAAGTCTGCAGTGGAGATTCTAATGGAAAACACAACTTTGTATATTTTTAATTTATAAATTACAAATGGAATTCAAAGTTATTACATCCACAAGGGAGTTCATGTAGGGGTTTCAATTTCCTAGAGGAAATTTCTTAAGTCCCACGTCAAAGGTCAAATGCCCATGTTGAAATTTAAAATCAAAACTTGGTAGTGGTTTTTAAAGCAAAGAACATGAATTCTTTAAAGTATACATGAGTAAAGGATTCAACTTAGGTTCTGAAAATGGAAAAGCATCTTGATGGAAATTTCAAAGTAAAATACAACTTTTCAATTATAAATTGTGCTTTACACACAAGTCTCCCAAGTCTACGGTGGACATCCACGATGGAAAAGCAACAAGAAAAACCAATTTTGTAACTTGAAAATTGCAAAGGCTATTCTATGTTCCATCAAGGAGTAAATGCTAGACATAATGAATTCTACACAATAGTCAAATTCCCATATGCAACAAAAGAGGAAGCTTAGTAGAAAATTGTTATACCCATGCCAATTATTTCAAGTCCATATGGAGGTCTTCACTATCCATATTGAAAATACAAAGGAGACCACATAAGTGTTCTAAAATCCATGTAGAAGGTCTAAGGAACACGTAAGTTTTGAAATGGTGGGGGTTTTAAAATTTTTGAGTAGATTACTGCCCATGTGCAGGTCCACATGGGGGTGAGTGAAGTCTTTGAAAAGGGCACAAAAGAAAAATAATGCAAATACACAACTTTACATTTGTAAAATGCAGATCAATTTCCACATCCCATTAGTGGGGACTTAAATGGGGAAAATAACACCTAAATTCATGTTTTAATCACAAATTTTAATATGTATTCCTAGCCCCATAACCTTCATGTCAACATAGGGAATAAATGTAGTAGAGGTAACATCAACATGGGGCATGTCAAAAATAACAAAGGAAAAAACAAGTTTATAATTTGAAAATTGTTAACAAAGATTATCCACTAACAAGGGAATATGTTCTATCACAAAAGGCAAAGGAGCCTAGTGGAACTTTTAAGCGAAAAAGCAATTTTTTATACTTGTGAACTTACAATTTACATGTCAACTTTTGAAACCTAACGATGAACAGTCTAGGTGGATGTTTTTAGAACTAATGCAAGTCCATGGTCAAAAAGGGATGGTATTGGTAATATAATGCATAAGATCAAAGTCAAAAAATGAAGTTTTGAATGTTGAAATTAAAAATTGTATTAGAATCTCTAAAGCCCATGATAAAGTGCTGACCACATGCCAACATAAAGGGAGTGGTTGAAGATTTGAGAGGTAGTTCAACTTTACATGTTATAAGTTACAATATGAAAGCTAATGTACGAAGCTTGATGGAGAATTCAACTCAAAATATATATTTCTAAATTTCAAACATGTTGTTGACTTCCATAAACCTGCCAAGCACGAAGGTCTAAGAAACCACAAAAATTGAAAGAGCATGTGTCCTTAATAGGTTAAGTAGTACTGGATGCATCTAGATGTTGTTTTATATGCTTGACCGATGAAAATTTGTAGTGTGTATTTGAGGGTTCAAGTCAAGGTAATACGCTATTGTTCAAAGGATTAATTTTATTTATTAAGGCTTCTAAAGGTGAAAATAGGAACACACTATTTTATTTGCACTTTTTTAATTTTACAATTTTTAGATTGTGAATGTAGTATTAAATAAAGTCAATGGAGATCACTATGGGAAATGAAATGTCAAATTACAATATGCAAATGTGAAATTTGCAAATTGTAATCAAAATGTGTGGCACCCATCGATCAATGTAAGAAGGAAAATACAATGAAACTTTTGGGTGGGATTATAATGTGCATTTACATGTTTTGAAATTAAAAATTGTAAATGTGCACTAGAATTCCAAAATATATGTAGAACCAAAATGTTTTAAATTTATAGTTTAAGCCCAAAATCCCACCAAGCCAAAAAGATGGAAAATTGCAAAAAGGATCATAAAATCTTACATAAGGCAACATAAAGCAAAAATGTGCATAGAATTATTATGTTTGGTAATAAAATCAAAGAAATAAAAATAGTAAAGAACCATTCAAGTCAATATAAATGGGTATAAACATAAGTATAGTGTCATTTCCAAATATTTAGATTATGTTGAAGACATCCATGGATCAAAAAATTGTTGCAGGGGTTTCAAGACCAAGGTGGAACATTAGAAACATATTCAAATGACCATGGATTCCACATTTCCTCCATCACATATAGATCATTATGATGCAATCATGACAAAGTTACACCCATTATTTGGCTTGCACAAGGAGGAGGAAAACAGTCATCTACATGTTTTTGATTCAGCAAATGATTAGTTGGATATAGGGTAAATTACTTAAACATGAAGATAAAGTTTGTTTTGATGTCAAGAATGAATATTATCCCTTAATCCCAAATACCTCAATATTTACAGCCAAGCATATCAAAGTTTTTTTTAAAACTTCATCATGACATGGAGAAGGAGTAACCAGAATGATTCTCTTGTTACGAATCAACTTGTACATTAGTTTATTACATTGTGTTAGTTCAGATATTTACTGAGAGGTTAATATAATTGGTGAGTTAGTTTGTTACTGGGTAGTCATATTATTTTTACAACAATATTATGAACTTATTTTATTTTTTAGTGTGATTTAGTTGTGTGATGTATTGGTGGATATCGTATCTCCCCAATTATAGGAAATATCATTCCTATATAATATGTATCATCCATATAGTTTTAATATGAAGCAAAAATATTATAAGGTGTGAATAATATTGCATCTAAAAATATTGTCTGTGTTTGGGTCTATTATTTCAAAATGTTATTGGCTTAATCTATGGAGATCTAAACTAGCCCCAATATCTACTATTAGATTCAGATGTCTATGATGGAAATTAAAAAAAAGAGTAGCAGTGGTTTTAACTTCGCTCCTATAGATGAGATAATAATTTTATTTTATTTTATTTTATTTTATATTTATTTTTATCTTAGTTCTATCCATGTATGTAAATGATTAAGTGACCTATGTTTTCTTATTGCATTTACCTCGAGTGATTTACTCTTGGTCTTTTGTTTCCACAAAGAGGTTTGATAATCTCTTTGGTTGTGGATCCCATATAGAGTGGATGTATAGTTATCTATTTAGAAAAACTCATAAATAACTTCTACAGATTCTAGTTTACACCAATGACATGTTTTACACCATCACCAATCCATATTTTATCAACAGGTCTTCATTTTTATATTTAGTAAAATATAACTTAGATCAGATATATTAATATTCAACCAATCAAATCTATTCATGATCTCAAGAAGAATCAACTACAAGAAGCCACCATTGTTAAACATGGTTAATTTGACCTATATGTTCAGATATCCTTTAACTATCATCATAAAAATCTAATCTTAATTATAGATTAGACACATTGCAAGTTCATTTTGGCTGATCTCCATTGTTTGCAGTTTCAGGTTGTGATATTGAGGAGGTCTCCAATAAACATGAGTATGTTTACTCAATTGGGAGAGAAGCATTTACCTTACCAAAGAAAATATCCCTATGTAGCTATTAAAATTGTCTTATACATATTTTAGCTTAAATCATGCAACATATTGACTTAGTTTTGGTATGGTTGTAGTCAAATCAATATTCATACCATTCCTTGCACCCAATTTTTTTGCATTAGATTCACCAAAGTTTCTATCCCATGGTCTCAAAAATTTGTGTTGGTTTCACCCCTTTAATTTAGTCTTACTTTGATGATCTCAACTCCATACTCATCATTTTTCTAGGGAAAATTGATCACTGGGCAACATTAATTTGATCAAAGCCTATGCATGGTTGCAATTAAAGTGAGTAATTATTTGTTACATAGCATAGTTTGGTTTGTTGAGTTTTTTATTATAAGTTTTTATAATATTAATTTATTTTTTATAATATTTAAAAAGTAATTTTCTTTTATTACTTTTTAAATAAATTTTTATCTAGTCATTTATATGTTTGCAAAGTATCAATAGTCCATATTTTATTCTATGTCCAAGTCATTAGTGTCATATAGTCTATTTTGTGTTATTCAAAAAGTAAAAGTAAAAAATAAGTCAAATAAAATTTATTTGAGTCTTATTATCAATATAAAATCAATAAATTCATTTTGCATATTAAAAAGGTCAATTTTATAAAATGTGTCAAAAATCTCATTTTGTGTATGGATGTATTATCAATTGTATGTGACATTTTGATTCATATGTCCAAACTATGAAGGGGATTTCTCCTCAAACATTTCATGCATTTGACCTTCATGACATCATTGGTTGAGTAAGTAGCAATCTAATGGAGGTTGGAGGATACACATAGGAAGGAGGTTTTTAGAGCCTTTTGTTAGTCACCAATGATGGCGCCAAGTAAGATTTGATGACATTTTGGTGTGATTTTTCCTATTTTGTGTTTTCAAAATAAGAAAAAAATAATATGCCTATTCAAATATTTATAATTTGTGTATAATTCCAAATATAATTCCTTGATGTGAAAACATTGTGAAACATAAAGCACTAATGTAGGTCAATTCATGGATCTTAAAAGGGTTTATGGTAGAGATATAGAAAACCACAAGAGATGAATAGTTGATGTGTTTCTATTCATGCCAAGGTTTGTGGTAAACCTATAAAACCATGGGAGGAGAGATCTATTATTGGGATCAAGTTCATGAGCCAAACAGGGCATACCACAAGGGGTGAACATATTTTAGGTGAGTGAATGTTTTTGCACCATGTAGAAACTAAGGGGGGGGGAATGTTAGGGATTAGCTTATACATTAATTTATTGAACTGTGTGAGTTTAGATATTTACCGAGAGGTAAATATAATTGGTGAGTTAGTTTGTTTCTAGGTAGCTGTAATACTATTACAACAATATTACAAACTTAGTTTATTTGTTAGTGTGAGTTAATTGTATGAGATATTGGTGGATATTGTATCTCCCCAATTGTAGGAAATAACTTTCGTATAAAATATGTATCAGTTGTGTAGATTTAATATGAAGAAAAAATATTATAATATGTGAATATTATTACATATGAAAATATTATCCGTGTTTGGATCCATTATTACAGAATGTTAGTCTTAATCTATGAAAATCTAAACTAACACTAACATCTATTTCAAAATCAAGAGCTTCTAAGTGTAATCAAAGGCATATTCTAGTTGGATTAGCTCAGAGGAATATTTTGGGTGAAAGATTTATATAATTAAAAAGGGTATGCCCTCTTTACAAGGTTGTTCTTGGAATTCTTAGGTTTTAGGATTTTCAACTTGTAGAAATGTCCTCTTTACAGAGATTGTTATTAGGTTGTTTGCCTTTTTTGGGATTCTTTCCATGTGTTTGTGCCTCTCTTTCTAAGGTGATTTTAGATGTATATTTATTAGTAGACTCTGATATCATTTTATGTATGTCTCACTTATTTCAGAGCAAATAAATTACACATTTACCCATGCTAACATTCTGAACACTAATGTATGTAATATTTATTTTAAATTTAATGGAAAATACATGCTATTTATACTATATATTGTCAATTAAATGCAATAAAACATTGTTCATGCTCTGTTTATTGCGTATCTAATTTTATGCTTATTAATGGTTGTCATTCTAGGCATAGATCTATATTATAAACCCTTTTCTAAACTATGATTTGGGAGTGTTTTATTTACAACGTTTTAAGGAAATCCTAGGTTTATTGAGTTGATTGGAAAAATGAGACATGACATGTAGTGTATGATTTAGGGTTTTAATGATCATTTGAATGATTTGATTGGATTGGCACCAATGAATGCAAACCATTATTGATAGTTTCCTTATCTTGTTTACTAAATCTTTTATATATTATAATGGATAATAGCATGGTTGTTAGAAAGAATTCCCTATGTTTAAAGTAGACACCACAACCCAATTTTATATATACCTAACTCATCATAAATTCCATACCCCTACAAATATTACATGTTTTTAACTATTATGAGTGTTATTTTCACATAGTTGCATGAATTTTGCATATCTAGAATCTGTTTTTAATTGCTCTTTGAATCCTATCATTGTCCTCATCCATTTGACCCCTCGTTTTGAGAAGTTTCTTTATAAATTAAGGTTGCATTCACCTTTCCATCTATCTTTAGTATATTGTGTCAGATTTAAGATCATTTTCCTAGTTTCTACAACAAATTTGTGTAAGTAGACTGAGAGTATTTGGTTATGCTCTAATGATATTTGTTTTTGTGCCAATAATCCACTTGAGATTGAATTGTCATATCCCTCTATGGGATAAAGCTACCTTGTAGGCCCTCTCACCTTGGTTCAAGTAGATCCAAAAGTAATAGGGAACTAACCCTACCATCTATCAATGTCTTCTAGTCATTTTCTACATTTAATCCATCCTAATGTTAAATCCTTCCCTAGTTATAATGACATAATATATGATTATCATCTATCTTTTCCATCTTCTCAAGTTTTCAGGGATGAATGTAAGAGGTGTAAAACTCGGAACCAATAGAGGCCATAAAATAAAAAACCCTTTGTATTGTTTGTTAGGTTAGTTGGATAATTTTTGATCTTTTTGGCCAAGGGAAATAGGTTTTCACTTTGTTTAAACTCTATCTCCTACCCTTTTATTTATATTCAATACCTTCCTCTTATTCACCCTATGAATTATTCCACTCTACCTATCAAAATTATTGGAGACTAGATATTTTAGTGATGACTAATATTTTCTGTCATTTCTTCAACCTTACATCTCTTTAACCTATTTGGGGACAATAAGTTTCCCTTCTTATACAAGTTGACTTGGGTCTTAAAATTTATAGGATAGAGTGATCACTAAATGGGGAGTTATTGATAGAGGTGATAATTAATAACTTATTTGAATATGTAAATAGAGGGATGGTTGAATTGTTATATACCATCACGAGGTTTCTCTCTAAGGGGTGAATTTAGCCATATATTTATTCAATCCTCAAGTTTGCATAATTTTTATTTTGGATAACTATATAAGATTAAATTGTGGAAATTATAGATATATTGAGTTGAAGAATTTGGAGGTAATTATGGTATTTGTGGATAAAAAATGGAAAGTGAAACCAAATTTTCAAAAAGGAATCTCTTTTTAGAGTCATTATTTGGGCTAATGTCAAAAAAGTGGAATAATTAATTAAGATATAATATGGTAGCCTTGGAAGGGAAAGTGTAATATTTGTAGTTGAATTATCTACAAAATAAATAGAATAATAAATATAATAAACTATCTTATTGATATTCTTTCTTTCCTCTTTAGGGAGGATCTATTGTCTTAATACTGTAGTCAAAGTTTTTTCTTCTTGCAAGCTTTCTAGCCTCATGTTTTGGCATTTTAGAATTATGATTTCTCATTTATTTCATCTTGGACTTATCCTTAACCTTAGTTTTATTCTTGTCATTTATTATGCATTCCCTTCCTCCTCATCAGTAGGATAATCCACTAGTGATATGATATGTCCATGTTCTTTATTCTCTACTTCTAGATCAAGGGATCTTATTAGAGTAACAAGACCTATTTCCTCTAGTTATTGGAATTTAAAGGGGGTATAGAAGAATTTCTATATTTTATGGTATGTGAATCAAGTGGGAATGGTATTTGAGAGAGAAGGTGAAACTAATTAAGGAACCACAGTCATAAATATTACCATTGTAGGTGGTTTTGAAGTAATGGAAACTGAAACAAAGGTGGTGTAGAGGAAAATGGATGGATATGGACCTTTTTTAGATGTATGAGAGGATGGAGTATTGGATTGGAATTTTGAGAAGGAATATTTTATAATAATTTTTAGGGTCACTTGTGTAGCTTTTGTATGTGGAGGGAAAGGTGCCAATGAGACTTTACTATTTTTTTTGTTCTAAGGAGGTGAACTCATCTCCACTGTAATGGTTTTTCCCATGATAATATGAACTAAATGGGTGTATGGTAGATGATTCATATGAATAAATATAATAATATCATTTCTAACCTATATTTTCTCTTCCCTTTGAATGTTGGACTCTCCCACTTATAAATTAGTATCTCATTCTGTAGGAGAGGGAAGATTATCATTTTATTCTATTAGAGGAAATTGGAAACTCCATGATTTTTATTCTTTCCTTACCATTTCATTTTATCATTATTTGTTAATTTTAGTGTCATATTGAATTTCATGGGTAATAATCATTAACATTTTATTATCCCTCATATGAACCCAAACCTAGGAATCATCTGATGCATTCACAAAGATGCAATCATGTTGATACTCATTGTGAACATATGTAATAGTCACTCTATTCTTATCCTAGAGGAGTTGAATATAATTTATAATTTTCCCCTTGGGATCCCATTCCCTAAATTTGGATGCTTGTAAATTATAGTGGGATTTGACCTTCCTTGTCTAGTTAAAGTGTGCCCTCACCACAAATTGGAACTACCCAATGCTTAGAGGGATATTATTGTTAAATGCCTAATTTTTTAGGTCAATTTATTCATCTATATTATTATATAATTTATGTTCCACCTCTTTTTCATCAAGGTTTTCTACAATATGGTATGGTAAAGGTAGAATGGGTGCCTTTGCTCCTTTAATTAGATTACATTACAATCTGGATGGTACCAATAATACCCTATTTTGGCTATCATTTTTATTATATTATTAGATATTTTAGGCATTTGGGTGCCATGAATGGATTGGTAAACTTGAGGATAAGTTTCCTCACAAATCCATGTAATATCATTTTTATATTTGTAGACAAATAAAAAAGAATAATCTTCATAGATTTTTCTATTTACATACTCTGCATATATTTCCATAAATCTCCATGCACACCCTTAGACTATCTCAAGGACTACATATAATATGTAATACATCATATAAAACATTTATTAATCTAGTATTTTTTCATGTTTCAATATAGGTGCCTTGAATCTAACACTAAATATCTCTCTTAGGGTGACAATTTTGTCAGAAGATAGGAGAATGTATAGCCATGGGACCTATTGGATCCCAATTGTACACCTCTTACAATAAGTCTTGCACACTTGGATAGTATGGAAAAAAAGATGAAAAACATAAAAATATGTCATTAAAACTAGGGAAGGGTTTAGCATCAAGATGGACTGAATGCAGATAAAGACTAGAAGACATTGACATAGGGTATGGTTAGTTACCTACTACTTATGGCTCTACTTGAACCAAGTTGAGAGGACCTATGGGTAGCTTTCTCACATGGAGATTTACTATAATTCAATCCACATGTGGATTATTTTCACATAAGACCACAAATCTGACCAAATCATAACCAAGTTTGCTCACTTCACTCAGTAAGAGTTATAACATGAAAAGAATAAATGATCTAAATTAGACACAATCTACTGAAGATAGATGAAAATGATATTATAACATTAATTTCAATGAAATTTTCAAAAATAGAGGGATAAATGGAAGACTTAAATGCTAGGATTCAAAGCATAAAATATAGACACATTTTATATAGGCAATATTTATGCATCTTTAGGAAAATAACAATTGAAATATGAAACATGGTGTATTGTTTGTAGGGTATAATAGGGAAGGATGAGTTAAGTGTTATAATAGAGTGGTGTGCTAGTGTCATTTTCCAAACACCAAGATTTATTTCAAAAAGCATGACATCATTCATTGGCAAAATGTAGAACACTGATATACAAGCTAAGGAAGCTAACATGAATTATTTGCATCCATTGGTACCAATACAATAAAATTATTTACATGATTATTGAAAACCTACAGCATACACTACAAAAAGATCATCAAACACTTTATCTTGTCAAATCCATAAATTCAAGGTGCCCTTAATAGGTTATCAACAACACATTTCCAAAACAAAATGCAAAAAGGGGTTTATAACCTAGATATATGACAAAGATGTTAGCCATTCATAAGCACAAAACCAAATATTCAATAAGCAAAGCATTAAAAACATATTATTGCATTTCATAATAGGAAAAAGTGAAAATCACAACTATTTTCCATTATCTTGAAATTAAATCTTACATATATCATTGTTCTAGAATGTTGACATGGGGAGAAGCATGGTGAGTTTGATCTTTCATAGGGGAGACATATACAATGTTATCAAAGCTTGATAATGGATGTACATATATAACCACCTTAGCAATGGAGACAAAATGCACATATAAAACAAGGATCTCAAAATTTAAAGAGCCTAGACCTAAAAACAACAAAAACAAACAAGAACCTTTGAAATGAGGACATGCCATCTTTTTATACAAATTTCTCACCCCAAATGCTATATGTCTTGTAATTTGAAATATTGTAAACTTGCAATCATCTCTAAAATTTTTACAAAGATGATCCAACTAGAAGATGGGAATCATTGAAGCACATGCCTATCCATGTAATGATTATATTTGAAACAAACCCCTTACTCTCCTTGGCTAAGAATCCATTAAATTTGGGTTTGAGGGAGAATATTCCCATAGGAACAAAACCAACACTTTTTCTCCATGTGTAACCACTTGGCCATGCCTTTAACCACTCAATTTCCCAACTACAAACTTTTGGACATATGCCTTTCCTCTTAATGTTTGCATTGGAATACTCTAGCTATGTAGGATCCATCGTTATTTTAGAAATATTCTTTAAATGACCCATATTTTCCTCACAAACCCAAACATTCCTTCCATAGAGGTTTTTAACAGAAGCAAAATATTAGAAAATCAACACTTAGTTCATATTTTTATGTTTTACTTTCAATGTGTGTCTTCAATGCTTTCCTTTTTAACTTTGAGTTTTTAGGGTTGAAACCAAATGTTTTTAATGCTTAAGGGAATTTTTTTTCACTTTTTGGCATTTCCATGATTTTATGAACATTTCCAATAAACAAGGTTAATAACATTTTGAACACTAATTGTCCTCATTGACTCAGCCTTCAATGGGGGCTCTTGATATAGACAATTCTCTTGACCTCATTCTCATGTTCCAACTCATAAAAAGATTGAAAATATTTTTTCCTTAGATTATTTAAATAATTTAACATCAACAAATAAATCCCTATATGGAGGTCATAACCCAAGATAGTCCATCATTTCCCTTTTGATCAAATAATCTTATGATTCTTCTCAAACAATATTCCACTAAGAAAAACTAGCATTAATGATATTTTGTTGTACTTTGATTTATCCTACTACAAGGTGCATATTATCAACATTATTTCAATCAAAATTCATCCATGTTACATGATCAACATAATTAAGCTCATAATCATGCATGTCTTATGAAGATAGAATGATGGAATCTAATCATAATTTTTATCAATCTTTTTCAATAAAAGAACAATTGATCCTTGTGCCCTTTGTTGGGTATGAAATAGAATTCCACACAAAATACATGCTACATGTACAAGAAATCATAATATAAACATTAAACATAATAGAATTTTAAAATCATACACCTCTACCTTTGCATACGTATGTTTTGGTATTATGAATAAAAATGCCCTTATCATAATGTTATTCTTCAAATTCCATAGAATGTGTAATGACCATCAAGGGATTTATTTGGGATCATACAAGTTACACATTTTTTACTGTCAAAGCTCTAATGATGAATTCAACTATGGTAATTAATGTACAAGACATTGATCTTACATAATAAATTCCATGCCCACCATTCTTATTTTAAATATAAATGATTCATGGAATGCAAGGGAGTTTCTCTTTCCCATCTTATTGCTTCAACATGGTAATATGAATCTTATCAAGACAACCATTAATTTTCTAGTACTTGATTCCCTTGATTGTATGACCTAATTACCATCCCACCATACCAGAAGGGAACCACTTTGATGTTGAGCTTGAAAGTAGTGTAAAATCATAGAAGTTTTAAATGATAAAACCTATCTTCTTAGTAGTTTACTCTTTTTGCATGAATCCAAAAATGAAACAACATATGGAACATTCATCTCCAAAACTATTTTACCTATATAAGACATGTGTTCATCCCATTTCATGGGATTTTCAACTTCTTGTAGGTGTATTTTTAGTGTTGGAGACTTGGGAGGTCAATGAACAATTTGCAGGTTGTAGTTTGAAGACTTATTTTTTAGATGTGATTTTTTTTCCAGTTTTTTCCATCTAGATCTAAATTCTATTTTCATTTTGTGAGTTACCAAAATTTTTAAATTTTGTCTTGGCTTTATTTCTCTACCATCCTCCTTTGTTGTCCTTTCCTATGGGTTCTAGACATGGGAACATAATTCACAAGTTGCTTTTTCAGTAATTGCTTTGAATGATAATATTTATGTGATACACTTTGCCACACTTTTCACAAGCCCACCCATTATCTTATCATCACCCAAATGTTTGAATTTTTATTTTCTTACATGATTTTTTTCATTGGAGATCTCCATCACCTCTCCCACATGAGCCCATACCTCCACATTGACCAGCAAGATTGGGAGAGTTGATTTCACTTTAAAAATGACATTTTTACTAACTACTTTTGGAATGTGCAATTCCCACCAAGATATCCTCAAAATTGGGATATAGGAATGCAATTTTCACATTAAATAAAGCTTTGTTTAAAATTTAAAACTCTTCCAACTCCTATATGGGCCGATTCCTTAACATATAGGTTTGATGGCATGGGGATGAGTGTTATTTTCCACGTCTGATGTCTTTGATGGTGTGTGGCTCTAATTTTTCAAACTCTTACTCCAATCTAGAAATTTTATACCCTTCTCATTGTTCTTCCAAACCTTCCATGTGAACTTTTCACATAGCATTGATTTAAAATTTGCTTTGTTTATTTTTCAAATGTTTCCTTTTGCACAAGCTCCTTTCCTATCCTTTCTTACAAGATTAGGAGCTAAATATACAATTCACATATTGTATATTTAAAAATTATTTTTTACACTTTATTTTCCCTCTTGGGAACTCAATAAGCTCTTATAATGACCCAAAATAATTACATTTATGCTTTAGCTCACACTCTAGCAATGCAAGGATCAATGATTGTATTCTCTCAAAATAATATGCAAAGGTATCCCATACAAGTTTTTCATCCCTCTCTAACAAATCCATAATGCATTCTATGATAGAATCTCAGAAAAGTCCAAACTAATTATGTAGTGCACCAATAAGTCCATTCAATAGAATAGTCATATATAAATCTAGGATCCTTCTAACAAAGAGATCCATCTAAATTTTTGAGATAAGAATTGCTGCTTACCTACTTGTGACAAGGGACAAAGGAGTTATTTTAATGGAAAGAAGTTGTTAAATAACTTTACATACACCATACAACTTGTATGGAAATTGTAATTAACCATTAAAACTTTATCAGGCCCCTTATTTATCATACAACCTAAAATATTATTAAAACATAAACATATTAAGCATTATTCAAACAAAGATCTCAAATATTTTACACAATACGAATATGAAAGTGGGATTTCTACAATATGGATTGAAAAAATAGAGTTTTGGATGATTTGAGTGAACACACTTGTAGATATGAGGCAAAAACTAAACATTTAGGAATCAATATCTCAACAAGGGCACAAATTACTCAGTGCAATTTTGGGCACTTACCCTGGCTCTCACCTAGGGATGTACAACCCCTATGGGTGTATAAAGAACCCCAAAAATAAGACCAGGTGGCAATCCCTTGGGCCATGGGGTCAAAACTATATCAAATTATTAGGAAACACCCATGTGAAATCAAAAAAATAAGGTTAGACTGAAAATAATATATCAAGAGGATACAATAATGAATGCATGAAAAAAACACATAAAGGAACTATATAAATAAGGCCCAACATAAAGAGGCAATGAAAAAATAAAATTAAAAAACTATACATTATTATACACAATCATGGAGTTAGTCAAGGAAATGTTTCTAATGTATGCCATTAACTTGAACTCCAATATTTCACCATCTAATTCTCTAAAAAATAAGGTATGTTCCCCAATTTTGCATTTAATGGAATAGGGGCCTATCCACAAGGCATAAAACATTCCATGATTGTATTTATTCTCATGACTACTCTCCAAAATTAAAACTAGATCACCTTTTTAAAAATTTCTTAGACCCACCTTTATATGAAATATTATCTTTAGTCTTTCCTTGTACGTTAGTTGTCTTCCATGAGCTTGAGTTCGAGTTTCATCAAGCTCAGCAATCTGCTTCATGCTACTTTCATAGTGGCTAATCCTTTTATCTTCCAATAGTTGTTACGTGAATTAATAGGTTGGAAACTATAAATTCATAGCCAAAATATCTTGAGATCCATAGATAAGCTCATAAGAGATTTTGCCTATATCTATCTTAGATGTGATCCTATTATCCTATAACAAAAAATTCATCTACTCACTCCACTTTTTCTTGTTTGCTTCCAAGCTTTGTCTAATGATTTTGAGCAAGTTTTTATTACTAGATTTCACTTTCCCATTATGTTGATGGATGAAATTGGAATACTAAGTTAATGGGATACCATAATATTTACACAATGCTACCAAAGGTTTAGGTTTAAAGCTCATGGCATTATTAGTAAATGCTTTGACATGCACACTAAATCTACAAAAAATTTGATTCAACAAAAATTCCAAAATCACCTAGTCTGTAGCTTTCTTTATACATATTGATTTAACCCATTTCATGAATTAGTTAGTTGCAACCAATATCCATTTATGTCTAGTTCTTGGCAAACTAGTGATTTACATAATGAAATCCATTCCCCATTATATAAATTAGCCTTCAATCATCATAGGATACAAGGGTAGAGAACAATAATATTTCAACCTTATAACAAAGCACTGACACTTTCTAACTTTTTGAGAAACATCCTAGAATAGTGATGGCCACCAATAACTAGCTCTCACAATGTTATGAGTTGTGACCTTAGGTGTGATGTGACCACCACATACTCCACTATGGAATTTTTACATCAAACTGGTAGTTTGTTCTTACATCACTCATCTTAGGAGAACCCCATGTGGATTATTCCATGCAAGTAGACTTTTAGTTAAGAGATAGTTTTGGTAAACAAGTTTAAGAGTTCTCCTTTGGTTCTTGTCGAAGTCAGGGGGACAATTCAGATTTTTTAAGTAATAAATAAGGTCTTTATACCATGGAGGGATACTAATTATAATCAAATAATCATCAAAATTAAAAACAATACTGTTTAACTCAATGAATTCCAAATTGGTCTCAACCATGAGCTTAGCTAGACCCACCCCTCTCACCAACTTAGTGGTCTAAATATCCATTTTATACTCTTACAAATTGTTAACCCACCTACATCTCTTGCATGATATTTAAATTTGAGTTAAGATGTCCTTCACCATTGTATGTAGGGAATAGGAAATAATCTTTAAACTTAAAACATAAGGACTGAACATTTTAACATCCTTTAAGAGAGTGAAGCTTTTTTTTACATAATGGTGTAATTCAATTCAAAACCTTGCATAACTTATTTATATAAAGATATAGATTTATCATGACTATTATCATTATTTTACAACAAGACAACACCTATAGTATTATAAGATGCAAAAGAGAATATCAAAAATGCTTTAGTGTAATCAGGACCATCAAAGATAGGGGTAGAATTTAAATCTACTTTGATGTCATTGAATGCTTACACGACCTTCTCATGCCACTTGATGGTTTATTCCTTCTTGAACATAGAAGTAATATGTAGAGTGATCTCTAAAAATTTGGACACAAACCTTCGAATGAAGTTGATTTGTCCAAAGAAGGACTAAATTCCTTTCTTGGATTGCAAGATAGGTACTTTTTCAATCATTTCTACTCTTTAGGTTAAATCATTACACCATCCTTAGACACTATATATCCCAATAACTTGTCATTTTTTAATTGAAGTGGAATTTATTAGGATTAAGTGAAATGTAAAACTCTCTATATCTAATGAACACTTTCTCTAGATGCTCTAAATGTTCCTTTCTATTCTTAGAGTGCATGGTAATATCATCCTAATCCACATATATAAAATTGTTAATTACCCATGTAAATATAATATCTTTAGTTCACAAAAATGTTATAACAATATTCATTAACCCAAAAGGCATCATCATATAAACATAAGCACCCCAAGGATTTGTAAATTGAGTCTTGGGTCTCTTGGATTCCCTTACCACAACCTGGTTATACCCTGGTAAACTATCTAATGTGGATAACATCTCTTATCTAGTAACACTTTATAGTAGGTTATTCACATTAGGAAAGGGTAAATGTCATTCAAAGTAGCTTTATTCAAATTTCAAAAATCCATACACAAGCAAATATCACCATTTTTATTTCATATAGAGACTAAACTTGCCACCCATGATGAATATCTGATGGGCTGAATAATTCCACCATTTGTTAGCTTCTTTAACTCATACTACATCTTGGTGGTTAATTTAGGGTGAATTGGTCTTTGATTATATCTAAAAGGCTTGTTTCTAGGATTCAATGGGATGACATGCTAAAATAAATCTTACCTATACATACTCAACTCTAAATAAGACCAAGCTAAATAGTCTTCGTACTTCTTTAGTTGCTATTTGTAAGATTGATTTTTTTATCCACTTAAGTGAGTACCCATACAAAATTTATTTGGATTCTTGTGAGAACCCAAATTACACTTAATCACATCTTTTGAGATAAATGAGTCTATTATTTCAATTCATTTTATTGCATTAAAATATGATTCTAAACTTACCAATCCTTTAGGGAGAGTGTTTGTCTTCAATCGAATGATGTCCTTCCCAAACATGGTTTCATTTCCATCACAAACATGAACCATAAATTCCAAGCTTATAAAATGAAATTGAAACTCAAATTCATAATTTAGAAACTTTCTAATCTATTAATCATCATAAAAAATCTACCAATGATTGATATTATCTTGGATTGAAAGCCAAACAAGCACCTCTACTTGATACTGATAATGAGGATTCATATTTTCAATTTCAAATTGAGCCCCTAACCTTTCAAGTCTATCAAATTTTTCATTGGATATTACATCATGATAACAAATGTTAAAATCTTAAAAAAAAATATATCAAATCCCATAGATTATTCCAATTTGTTTAACCTTTTATTTTTTTGTGTCATAAGCATTGTAGACTTGCTTAACCACTAGCTCAGAATCACCCTTTACAATTAGACTTTTAATTCCATGTTCACAATAAATTCATAAACCAAACAAGATTAATGTATACTCATCCTTATTATTCTTTCACTAAAAGGAAAACTTGAAAAAAATAAGAAAGATTTCCTATTGTGGGCATAAAAGACAACCCTAGCTCCATTTCCAAGATTAGAGAAATCTTCATCAAATTACATTCCACAAACATCATCAAAGTCATTATCAAACATAACATCAATAATAATAGGATATTTAACAACATACACATTTTTAATGAAGCTAGCCAGCTTGACATCTATTTATAGAACTTCATTTAGATCTATTTGCGTATCTTCAATTATATGTATCGTCTTTGACACCCTATGAATTTTAACCATCTTACTCTCTAAAGGAATGGT
The DNA here is from genome assembly GCA_037957365.1 of Torreya grandis. Classification (NCBI taxonomy): domain Eukaryota; kingdom Viridiplantae; phylum Streptophyta; class Pinopsida; order Cupressales; family Taxaceae; genus Torreya; species Torreya grandis. The sequence continues at coordinate 725,572 of JARHVA010004656.1, forward strand.
GGCATAATAAAGGTCCATTTTAACACTTCCACCCATGATGGAATATATTTTTCATGATAGGATCATCCCCAAATTAGGTTGTTATTCCATAACTAAAACATCCATATTCAAATATTTACCAAGATGCATAGCCAACTACACTACCAACCCTTTAACTTGTCCAATAACAACCACCTCTCATGAATCCATGGTATAACACTTACTAAAGGCTGATGTAATGTTTAATCCAAGATCATTAAGTAAACCCAAGGGCATCACAATGAAATAATCTCTGAAATCAAACATGTTTAAGAATAGTTTTTTGAGGTGGGTTTGTTCTAACATCATTCACACCTTTAGGGATACTAGACAATAAGGCTAATATATTCTTTGATGGAGAACCTCTTTATTTAACAACTTGGGAAATAGGTGATGGTTTGGAATAATTAGGGACTATTGTAGTTTTATTCTTCTTTAATTTTAGTCCCTACCATTGGATTTACAGGGGTAATGTCTTGATGAGAAGCATAATGTTGCATGCTTCTCAAACTATACTCTTTCTCTTTTGAAACTACTAAATTAATTAGTAGTTGCCTATCCTAAATTGAAGGAATTCCCCTATCATATTTCTTAATCATCATTGCTCATAAAAATTCTAAATTATAATTAGGTAATTCATATGCTTATATCATCTTGTCATCACTAACCACTTCAGAAGTTGGGACACATACATTTTGTACTTCACTCCAAAACTGATCAATAATGGAAAACACTTAACAATTATGTGGAGGTAGACATTTTAATTTAGGAAATTTGATAATCAATCATCAAAATATCATCATCTTTAGATTTAGACTTAGGTTCATCTACATCTTCATCAATTATTTTAAAAGTATCATAAGGAGGATGGTGAAGGAATCATTTATCACACTAATCAATGTCAATATCATAATTTATATCATTCACTTTGTGGTTTAAAGGATTATGCACTTCCTTTATATCCCCTCTAGTTTAATTTATGTCATTTTAAGAAGACCTATTCCCTCTATGATTATCCTTAATGTGGAAATCAAGCCTCAATATGCTTGATTTGGATTTAGATTTCTCTTCTACCTTTTATAATCATGAGGCAACCCTTTCTCATCCCTCGCCAACTTATATGAATTTTTTTTGATAGTGGAAGCCAAATCCTTAATAGTCTCATCAAGGTTGGAATTCTTAGTGGACTACATTTTCTTAAGATTGAATAATTTTGAATTAGTATACTTAATCAAAGGTTTACCCATAGCCTTTTTGTTTTTTTCAATTTGGTTGGCCATATTAAGTTCCAATCTTGAGTTTGTAGGAGCCTTATCCCTAAAGTAGTATGTTTTCTTCTTGTAAAATTCATTAGAATATTTAATCAGATAAGCTATATCACTAGGGAAAATATTTTTAGGCCACCTCATCATAGTTTTATTGAACCTTGTATTAAAATCATGCACACACTCATTATGTTTTTTATTAATGTTTTAAAATTTTTCAAAGAGAAACCTATGATCAATCCTATCGCCATATTAAATTTTAAAAACATTCTTCATTTCTTCCCATGAATATATGCATCCATGTTGAATGGGATTGAACCACTCATGAAAATAATATTCTAACATGTGAAAAAATAATTTAGTTCAAACTTCCTCATGTTTAATCTCATAATCTTGAATGATAATTTAGAGACCCCACAAATGTTGATCACCAGTCACTACATTATTCTACTAAAACTTAGGAAGGTGGTTCCTTACTTTACTCAGGACTTCACTAGGTTCCATTTCATCAAAGTTAATTGGTCTAAATATTTAAATCCATAATTAAATATTTTCATTCTCATCTTGATCCTTATTCCTCATGATTGGTTCAATGGTGGGTTCAAGAAAAAAAGGTAAAGGGCTATGAGGGGGTGAGTGAGGTGGACCTAGGAGGTCAAACTTAAGAGGAGATTCAATTGGTTGAGAGGGTGTTGGGTAGTAAATAATAATATATGATTATAAGTGATCAAGATAAATATGATAATATTTAATAATAAAAAGTTCAACAAAAAAAAGTTTAGGTGTAGTAAAATCTTGACAGTCTAAACACTCCCTTACTCCTGAACTTTGTCCTTCATTTGACATCCAAACTTGGAAATTTTTATGATGAAAACATAAGGGTGAGACATGTTTTTTTTGATGAGCCACCTTGTAAGTATGATATTATTACTTATAGATTTATTAGTAAAATAACACTCAAATTGGAATGAAGATATTAAAAATGAGACTTGACATTCCTTGAAACCAGATGATATGTTAGAGTCACCACTAGAAGCAAACTTGTAGAATATAATAGATTAGAAATAGATGGTGATACATAATAAACTTATAATTTTTACAAGTTAGTGATGAGATATTAAATAAAATATATTTAAAATCTCATATTCATGTTCAAAGAGAAAATCACTTCAAAACATGAACAAATAAACAATTCTTTACAAGAAATTCAACAAATGTCAATTTACTAAATATTTGAAGTCCTCATTAATGACACCAACAAAGTGATGCATACTTGATGGCCTAAAGTAGTAAACTAAACAAAAAATAACATCAAATATCAAACATATGAGATTATATAGATAAACATTCTCTAAAATTAAGTAGCTGAGGTTAATGCATAAAATATTTCAAGGTAGAGAACTTGATAACCTGAATTAATGACAAATCTCTACAAGAGTCTCAAGTAACATGAGTTGAAAATATTCATGTTTAGTCCTCAACATTGATTCTATAAAAGTGTTGATTCCTATTTATATACCTCCTTCACTCAGCCTGACACACTTGGATAATATGTCTAACAAAGATTAAAAACCCACAAATATTTCATTATAGTCAGGGAAGGGTTTATCATCAAGATGGATTGAACACAAAAATTAATTATAAGACATTTATAGAGGGTATGATTATCTCACTATTAATTTTGGCTCTACCTGAACCAAGGTGAGAGGACCTAGATGTAGCTTGCTCACATGGAGAGTTACTACAATTTAATCTCCATGGGGATTATAGGCATACAAAAACCTAGTGTACCTTTTTTAATAATTTTGGAAATATTGGGGGGTTAATCCTAATTTAGTAAAATCGGATGGATTGATAAATTATTAAATAAAATTTAATAAATAATATACTAATTTTTGAATTTTATTGATAATTAGATATTTTCTAAAAATAGCAATAAAAGGGAGAAAATAAGTCTATGTTTAAACTATGTTGATCCGACTGAGATAGGGTCTGATTTTCACTATGTAGGCCTAGGACACTATCACAAGTAGGATTATAGATTTATTTTGATAATTATATAGGAGCATAAAAAGTGGACAAGAGTGGAATCAACATTTTATTCCTTTTTTGGTGATGTTGTCCTGTGGATCTAAGCTTTCTGAGTTTTGTTTGGTAGGTTTGTGTGACACTATCTCTGAATTTACAAAGCCTCAATATCAATAGTAGTCCCTATAAATATGATTTTATTCATTTATATGCCTTCTATGTACTTGAATAAAACATTGGTAAATAGGGAAATAATGGGTTAGTGTGTGTAAGATGCATTGGACGTGCTTCACAACCCATGTGTGGGCATGCTGTCTACATACCAATACTCCAAAGAGGGATCAAGCCATATGTAGTTATCTCTTTAATAGATATTGGTGAAATTATGATATGATAATGTAATATATACTAGATTGTATGTGCATGAGGTGTCTAGGGACTAGTATAGAGTTTTGGATGTGCTTAGGACTGTACTGGATGGCTATATGCAGAGAATAGGGAAGATTGCCTGCATGGTTTCACTTATATTCTTGATTTTTTGATATTATTTGCCAAACACTTTATAAATGATCTTTAAATGGGATTTTATATGGATTTATTGATCATGGATTTAATTTTCTCATGTTAGGTTGATAAGGAGAAGGATAGGGAACTAGAAGAAATTGATTGTTGAGGCCAAAAATGAGCTTGAATAATAGTGGCACCAATACTCATGTCCTAGTTGGGAAATATTATCGTAGGTATAAAATACCTAGGGGGATGGATTAGTCATGAAGAGAGGGTCTTGTATCACCTAGGGTCATGCTTGGAAGGCTATGGATGACTAGGAATCAGTGAAAATAAGCCTATGAAGGTCATGAGAGCAAGAAAGACTGATCTATGGGTTGGGTGTCATTAACCATGCTCATGTTACCAATTTTTATATTTTATATGACTAAATTTACCCCATTTATTCTAGTGATGTAGATAATTTAAATACTAGGATAAATGAAAAAATCATACCTAAACTTACCTAAAAGAGTGAAGCTTGTGTGATCTTGGGTGTGCTTAGAGAGAGCATGCTGTGAAGTGTAAATCTTTGTGAGAAAATAAAGAGTAGATTAATTCTTAATAGATATGCTATATCTAAAATTATAATGGACAAAGATGGGTAAAAGAGGGGAAGAGAAAGGAATGAATACACCACACTAGTTATGTGGACCAATATAAAACCTATTGTGATGCTGAGTAATGTTGGATGTGTGTTGTACCAAAAATAATATTGTGAATGCATTTGAATTCTCAATTCCCTAAAAGTGGATCAAGAATGCAAAGGATGTCCCTTTGGCTCCATCCTTTCCTACTAAGTTAATCTAAGTTTTTTTGTGTGTTAATCAATATTTGGATTATGTGTCTAATCTTTCTGAATAGGTGGCTCAAGAATACAAAGGCTAGCAAGACATTTTGCTCCATCATTACCTCATGAGGTAAAGCAATAAATTGATATCGGTATGGAATGTGTTTGATATGAGATGGTTTTTGAATCCCATGAATGCATTATGATATGATAATGTTGGCATATATAGCTGAATATATGCTAGAAACTAGGCCACTCTTGGTCATTCTAAAAGAAGAAGATTAGGCTTATATGAAAGGCACTCCAAAATTGAGAATCTAGCTTATTTGGAAGCCACTTGAAAACTCAAAAGTTAGGATTTTATGAAATAAAAATAAAAAATTATTCCATCCACTTACATATGGAGTAAGGCATGCAATTGCTAAGAATGCCTAGGTAATGTTGAACTTAGAAAGAAAAAAAACAAATACGTTGTGCACATTGCCCCTAATCACTGGTGTCTGAAACATGGATTTTGATCTGGAAGTTGTATCAACTACCCTATCTAAAATTTTAAGTGAGATCTATCATTATATGTATGATGTCCCCTATATCTAGATTATCTAAGCAAAATTGTACTAGAACTATTGACTCTGGTTTGAACTGTAGCTGAAAAAACTATAACTAAACTTACCTTTTTGTCTATTTATAGAAAATTTGGTTTTTTCTATTTGGATAGTAGCACTATAAATGGATAGTATCACCACTTACACTATATTCTATTCTTAGAACTATTTTCTTTGCCAAATATGATGAATGTTTTGGATTCTTAACTGTCTACCTAGACTATTTTGACTAGTTTGATAATTGGTTATTGTTTTGAAACTAAAAATTTTGGGTTGATAGGAGATATGATCTCTATGATAAAACCCTTATTTTTCCCCCCTCTTCTGAGGGTAGGAATGGAGACCCTGCAATGACTACCCTCATAAGAAAGAAGCCTATAAGTGTGTTATGCTACATAGATACGAGATATAATAATTATAATTGACAAGATATCTCAAGATATATCATGATTTATATTGAGAGATTTTTATATGAATAGGGGTATGCCTAGATGGATATAAAATTATAATAACATGTGAAATGTAATAGAATATAAATGAGAGTATCAATATTTGTTATTTTTTATTTGTTAGTTGGATAGATGGAACATGATGTCCATCATGGAATCCAAGAAAGCAAGATAAGTACATGATGTGAGTCATTGAATTACAAAAAATGAGAAGCAAACAATCAATAAGAACATAAGGCAAGAAGCAAGAATCATACAAGATATGGCCAAGGGGCTAAGAAAATAGGGGACATGGGCACATATCATTCAATCTAGAAATCAAGCATACAAGGCATGTTCAAATGTCGTATACACATACAATTTAAACAAACACATAGAAGAGTACAAACATGTAACATTGGAAAATATCCAAAGGCACACACATGAATAAAAATGTGTGACATTGTCAAAGCTCCCAAGACACATGTAGGAGACAAATAGGAACTGGAAAAATGCAATCACATCAAGCTAGTGTTAATTAATAAAGGAAGCATGTAAGGAACTCAGAGTACTATCACATCTTAATAATGGAATTAAGATGGAAAGTATGTAACACATGTGATTACAGGACAAAGTATATACTAATAAATACACAAGTTCTATCTACTAGTGAGTGTCTATAAATTAATAGATGTAAACAAGTAAATAATGTACATCAACATGATAATTAGGATGTGTGGTGTAGGAATGAAATAATTTAGATGGTGTAGTCATGTAGAAGATGCCCTTAGTGTGTATGTATATCTATGTGTGTCTAGATGTAGAAGTAGGAGCCCCCTTCAATAGGTAGAGTGAAGTAATCAAAGAGTTGTATGTCACTATAGACATTCAAAGAAGATAAAGTGAATTATGGTAATGTAGATAAATAAATAAATAATAGCATATTATATAAGATGTATGCATAGCATAATAGTAGAAATTTAAATAATGGATGATGCATACAATTGAAATTTTTTTGGTGTTTTCAAATTATTTGCATGTTTTTAAATTTTGATATATTTGAATTATGTACAATCAAGAAATAAATACTATATACAGAAAAGTTTGAAAAGAAGCTATGTATAAGTAAGGCTGAGAAGAAATTATACGAATAAATGAGTCTCATTAGAGACTCCCTCTCATGGTGTCCTATATTAAACAATGGAATTGTGCATGACTGTGAAGCATGAGGGAATGGCTGCAAATATTATTCTTGATATTCAAATTGATTGTTGATTCTTAGAAATCATAATAGCCTATATTATTCCTCTCATCTTTATCATCTTGATTTTGAACAAATGGAATATTAGTGTTGACATTTTTTTATCTAGATATTTTTCTTTGATAAATTGTGTATGTGAATGATTTTCCTTAGGATATTCAATAAACTCCAAACCTTGGTGACAAACATTATCAACTGTGAGAATAGAAGTAGTGATTCCTTGAGCATGATTTTCCAACCCTTGACCTCTATAATCAAACTATTGTAGATATTTTTGACCAAACCTATACTACTTTGAAAGTTAAGCATCATTTTGGAGAGGTATATTTGCATCTTTTTTGTGTTTTACCTATGCTTGGGGTACTATTTCTTTCTGTATTTTTTTGATCTTTTTGTTGTTCTAAGTTGTGCTTTGGTAACCACTTTTGTACTATTTCTAAATTTGACCCTTTATGAATGTGTTCCTATGTCACTATGGATTTCTTAACTGATTTCCCTTGTATAAGGTCCTTATTAGCAATTATCTATTGTATATGGTGTTTTAATTCCAAACATGAATATGTGTGATGCCCATTCATTCTATGATATGCATAAAAACCTCTAAATTTTCTCAGTGGATGTAGTAAAGGTAGTTTGATAAACTTACATTTAATTATTTCCCTTAGTACCTCAATTGAACTCTTATTTTATCTTTTAATGTTGTTTGAATCACTAGTTGTAGAGTTAATTTGTTATGATTTCTTGTTTTGATATGTAACATTTCTTGTAACCAATTGACTAGGTGAAGGTGCATATACATGATTGACACTAGGGTGTTTTGGAGGATTTTATATTATAATTCAATTTTTAAATTTTGTGATATTTTCATGTAATGTCTAATTCTATGTTTATAGATATGAAATTAGCTTGCTCATACTAGTGATTTGATTCCTTAGAGTCTCACAAGTGCAAACCCTAGCTGCTTCTAATTGAACATATAAGCCCATATGTTGAAGATGATTTAAAGAAGCTATATGTTAAATGTATGCATTAACAACAATAATATAGGCTACCTCACCTTTTGGAGGGGTGATATAATGGACCTAGTTAGAGGGAAAGTAGCTATCACCCTCTTGGGGGAAAGGAAGAGAAGGAAACTATTTCCTTTGTGTAAGATATGGCATTAAAACTTGACATGTGGTCGTTATCTTATCCAAGGGATCCTCTAGGTAGAAACCATGTATGTGGGATAAAATTCATGTAATTTGAGTTATAATTTGTATCAAAATATGTCTATAAAGATAATTCCACATGAGAGATAACAAGTTTGGGATAGAGAGCATGAAATTGTGCATTAATTCATAATGAACTTTAGCATTTTCTATGACATTTATAATGTGTTTATCAAGATAAAAATGAAAAATTTTCAATATGAGAGATAGAAAGCATGAATGTTTAAGAACTTTTTCATGTGCTATGACATTTCTAATGTGTTTAGAATGATAAACTTAAAATTATTTCCATACGAGTGAGAGGGAGTATGAAAAAGGAATATTTAAAATTTGTACATTTTTAGTGATGAATTTTGTCATATCATCCCTTATTATAATAAGTAAGCATGATATACAAATAATTAAGCTTTGCACTACCATATGGTATACTTCATCATTCATGTACATGATAGGACCAATGATGGTATCCTTATTATTCACAAGAAATGTAAGAAATATTTGTAGACAAGTGGGATCCATTTTTTGAAATCTAATTTTTATAATTGAATGTGATATATCAAAATAAATAGTATTTAGTGTATTAAAATAGGGTTTTTAAAAATAATTATTTGAACAATTACTATGAAATTTTTAAATTGAATGTGAATTTCTGAGTTAGATATGCAAGTAAAAAATTAGAAATTTATTGGAAAATTAGTGATTTAATAGGACCTAATATATGAAACTAGGGTTTGTAAAAATAAATATTTTTGAGAATTACTATTTAATTTTGAAAATTTAATGGATTTTTTTATTTAAACATGCAACTAAAATTTCATAAAATTATTAGAAAATTACCAGAAAAATACTGGGACCTAGTGTGGGCAACTAGGGTTTGAAATAAAAATTATTTTAAAATTTAATACTAAATTTTAAAATTTGAAATCAATTTATGATATAAATATTCAATTAAAAATTCATAAATTTATTTTAAAATAATTAGGAGTTTTACCCTAGGGTTTCTAGGGTTTTTATGCACAAATGAAGTAATTTGAATTCACCAAATATTTTAACAATTTTGAGAATATTGGGATTTTATTTATAATTTAGTTAAAAGGTCTAGATTGATAAATAAAAAAATAACATAAAATAAACCATCTAATAATTTATGGAATTTATTGGTAATTAGATACTTTCTTAAAATAGTAATCAAATGGAAAAAATAACAATTTGCTTAAACTATGCTGATTTGACTGAGATAGGGTTTGATATTCACTATGTAGGCTTGGGACACTGTCATAAACATGATTTTGGATTTATTTTTATGATTTTATAGGAACAATAATAGTGTATAGGAGTATCACCAACATTATAGTTCTTTTCTAGTGTTGTTGTGCTAAGGATCTAAACATTCTAGGTTTTATTCAGTAGGTCTATGTTACACTATCTATGAATTTTTGAAGCTTTGATATCAATATTAATACCTATAGAGATGATTTTATTCATTTATATACCTTGAATGTACTTCAATAAAGCATTGGAAAATAGGGAAAAAGGGGTTTGTGTGTGTAAGATGCACTAGATGTGCTTCACACCCCATGTCAGGGCATGCTAGCTACATACTAATACTCTAGAGAGGGATCAAGACATATATATTTCTCCCTTTTAATTTTTTTGGTGCATTTGTGATATTAGAATGAAATAAATGTTAAACTACATGTGTTTGAGGTGGCTAGTGACTATTAAAGAGATTTGGATGTGTTGTGGACTATACTAGATGGTTGTATGCAGAGAATAGGGAAGATTGCCTATGTTGTTTCACTTATATTCTTGATTAGTTCATAATATTTTCCAACCCTTGTCCAAGTGATCTTTGAATGGGATTTTATATGGATCTATTGGTCATGAATTGAATTTGCTCGCATTAAGCCAAAAAGGAAAAGGATGGAGAACCAAAAGAAATTAACTGTTGGGGACAAAAATGAGCTTAAAAAATAACATAAAAAGTGGATAATAGTCACACCGATATTCCTATCCTAGTTGTGAACTATTATCCTAGATATATGAGACCTAGGGGTATGGATTGATCATGAAGAGAGGGTCCTAAATTAGCTATGGTCATGTCTAAAAGACTAGGGATGACTAGGAATCAATGAAAACAAGCCTATGAGGGTCATGAGAGTAAGTAAGAGGGATGTATGGGTTGGGTGTCATTATCCATGCTCAAGTTACCAATTTTTGCATTTTATATAACTACATTGCCCTTAAGACGTTAACAACACATTTCAAAATAAAAATGAAGAAAGGAGTTTATAACCTAGATTTATGTCTAAGATGACAACCATTCGTAAACACAAAAATATATATCTAACCAATAGACCATGTAAAACATATTATTTCATTTCATTAATAGGAAAGAGTGAAAATCACAACTATTTTCCATTATCTTGAAAGTAAACCTTACATACATCATTGTTTTAGAATTTTGACATGGGGATAAGGATAGTGATTTTTCTCATGAATAGGGGAGACATATAAAATGCTCTCATATCTTTGTAATGGTTGTACATTATTAACCACCTTAGTAAGAGAGATAAAATTCACACACAACAAGTATCCTAAACATTGAAACCGCCTAGAACTAGAAAGAAAAATAACCAACAACAACATTTTAAAATAGGCTAAGCCCTATTATTATACACATTTCTCACCCTAAATATTTTAAGAATAAGTTTTGTAATTTACAATATTTCAAACTTGAAATCATCTATGAAAATTCCACAAAGATGCTCCAGCTATAAGATGGGAATAAACAAAACAACTACCTATCCATGTAATGACGAGATTTCAAATGAACCATTTACCCTCATTAGATGGAAATATGTTATAGCTATGTTTGAGTGATAATATTTACCTAGGAACAAAACCAACTCTTTATCTTCATATGTAACTACTTGGCCATGCCTTTAACCACTCATTTTCCTAGTTGGAAACTTATCGACAACTTCCCTTCCTCTTGTGCATGACAAGGAATGTCCATTTCCTTGTAATGATTGCATTTCAATACTCTAATTATGTAGGATCCATGATTTTTTGAGAAAAATTCTTGTAATGGCCCACCTTGGCTTCAAAAACCTTGGATCATTCCTTCCATGAAGGTTTTTAACAAAAACAAAATATTAGAAAATCAACACTTAGTTCATTTTTTACCTTTTACTTGTAATGTGCGTTTTCCACACTTGCCTTTTTCAATTTGACCTTTTGGGGTTACTAAATTTTTTTTTAATGCTTAAGTGAATTATTTTTCACTTTTTTCCTTATGGAGAACTTTGGGTCCCATTTGCAATTTTACACTTCCTTTGTATAAGGAGAATCCAAAGCTCATCTTCAACTTTACATGGTGGTAGAAATATAGAAGTTAGATACATATTTGTAATTTATAAATTTACAACTTGAAATTTGGAGTTGCAGTACCCCTTAAATGTTCCCCCATGAACTTGGAAACTTCAAGTGTAATTTACAATTTGTAATTTTGTAACTTGCAATCTAGAGTTGCATTTCCCCTCAAAAGTTCCCTCATAGACTTATGAACTTCAAGTGTAATTTTTAGTTTGTAAAAATGCAAAAGTAATAATTGAATTTGATTGTTCCACTTTTACCTTTGACTTCATGTTGACTAGTAGGTGGTGGACATTATCTTGCAATTTTCTAATGGCACATTTAAAAAAATGTAAAATTGCATTCGTCCTTGAAATATCTTAGAGACATCTATTTAAGTTGAATTTTCCTATGCTGAGTTAACTGGTGGCATTGTGATGTTAGACTACATATTGTAACTTACATTTTCAAGACTTGTTTTTTACATGTTGTTTTCCCACATGGGAACTCTGCATGGTCAACCATTCATCTTGTTTTATCAAAGTACCTTATGGAAGCTCTTTCTAGAAGACAACTCTTTCTCTATTTGATGCCTCAATATACCAATCTCTCTTTCCAAATAATGTATCTAACTATAAACTATTCAATAATGGAAATTTTTATTACCATTATTTTATAAACATTTCTAGTAAATAAGGTTAATAACATTTTAAACACTGATTATCCTCATTGACTCAACCTTCAATTTGGGCTCGTCATATGGACAATTCCCTTGACCTTTTTCTAATGTTCCATCTCATAAATAGATTGAAAATATTTCATCCTCATATCCTTTAAACAAGCTAACATAAAAAAGTAAACCCCTATGTAGAGGCCATAACCCAAGATGGTCCCTCATTTCCCTTTCGATCAAATAGTCTTATTATTCTTCTCAAACAATATTCCACTAGGAAAAATGGGAATTACTAAGCTACTATTAGAATTTGATTTATCTTACAACAAGGTACATACCATAAATAGTATTTTGATCAAAATTACTCCTAGTAACATAAGAACAATAGTTAATCTCAAAATCATGTATGTCTTACAAATAAAAAATGATGGAATGAAATCACAATTTTTATCAATCTTTCCCACTAAAATGACAACTGATCTTCTTACCCTTTGTTAAGTATATAGTAACATTACACAAAAAATACATTCTACATATACAAGAAATCCTATCATAAATAGTAAACACAATATCATTTTCAAATAATACACCTCTAGTTTCACATTCATATCTTTTAGAATTATGAATAAAAAATGCCTTGCTCACAATGTTATTCTTTAAATCCTGTAAAATATGTAATGAACATTAAGGGATTTCTTCAGAAACATCTAAGTTCCATTTTGTTGACTGTCCAAGATCTAATGCTGAATTCAACTATGTTGATTAATGTACAAGGTACTTGAGCTTACATAATAAACTCCATCTTGACCATTGTTATTTTCTATCAAAATGACTCTTGGAATACAAGGCAATTTGTCTTTCCCATCTTATGGTTTTAACATGGAAATATGAATCTTATTAAGATAACCATTGAATTTTCGTACTCTATTCCCTTGATTTTATGACCTAGTTGCCTTCCCACCATACTAGAATGAAACCTCTTTGATGTTGATCTTTAAAATAATGTAGAATATTAGACGTTTTAATTGATAAAACTAATCTTCTTAGTAGTGTACTCCTTTTACAAGAATCCAATGAATGTAACAACATCTATACTGTTCATCTCCAGTGTTACTTTACCTATAGGGGACACATGTTCATCCCCTTTGGCAGGATTTTCAACTTCCTATAGGTGCATTTTTAATGCTACTGACTTGGGAGGTCAATGAGTAATTTACAATTTGTAGTTTGAATATATTTTTTTTGCACATGATTTTCAATTGTCTATTTCCATCAGGATCCAGAAGTCTATTTGCATTTTTCAAGTTAGTCAACTTTTTAAATTGCATCTTGGATTTATTTTTTCATCTTATTCCTTTGTTGTCCTTTCCTATGGGTTTTGGGGATGGGCACACAATTTGTAAGTTGATTTTTCAATACTTGTTTTGAACATTGACATTTTTGCTATACATTTCACCACACTTTTCACAGGCCTACATTTTACCTTTTCATCACATAGCTATTTGAAAATTTATTTTATTACATGACTATTTTTCTTGGAGATCTCCATTGACTCTTTCACATGGGCCCATACCCCCTCTTTTACCAATGGGATTGAGAGAGTTGACTTCAATTCACAAGTTGAATTTTTACTAACTCTTTTTGGCATGACAATTCCCACCAAGATATACATGGGATTGGGATATAGGATCATAATTTACACATTGGATAAAGTTCCTTTTATCATTGAAAACTCTACTAACTCCCATATGGAACCACACCTTACCACATTTAACTTTGTTTTATTTACTTTGACCTTTCCATGTGGAATGATTTTTATGGTGTGGAGAGGAGTGTTATTTTCCATGTAGGATGTCTTTGACATCATGGGGCTCTAATTTTTTAAACTCTTACTCCAAAATAGAGCTTTTATACCATTATCACTATTCCTCCAAACCTTCCACATGGACTTTTCCCATCATGTTAGTTTAAAATTTGATTTATTGCTTTTTAATATGTTGTCTTTTACACATGTTCCTTCATCATCCTTTCCCATAAGATCAGGAGGTTACTTGACAATTTACCATTTGTATATTTAAGACTTGTTTTTTACACTTTACTTTCCTACTTTGGAACTCAACTAACTCTTATAATGACCCCAAAAAATTGTATTTATGCTTTAACTCACACTTTGTCAATATAAGGAATAATAATTGGATTATCTCAAGATAATATGCAAAGGCATGCCATATAAGTTTTTCATGACTCTCTAGTAAAGCCAGAATGCATTCTATGACAAAATTCAATAAAAGTTGAAATTAGTTATGAAGTTAACTAATAAGGACATTGAATATAATATCCATATATAAATCTTAGATGCTTTCAAAGCAAATATCCATTTGAACTTTTGAGATAAGAACTATTTATCGCCTACTTGTGATAAGGGATAGAGGAGTTATTTCAATTGAAATAAGTTATTGGATAACTTTATATACACCTTACAACTTGTATGAAACTTACACTTAACCATGAAACTTTTATCATGCCCCTTATTTATCATACACCCTTTAATAATATTAAAACATGAAGACATTAAGCATTAGTCAAATACAAATCTCACAGGGTTTACAAAATATGAACATGAGAGATATTTTTAAAATATTGAATTTAAAAATGGAGTTTTGGATGATCCAGATGAACACACCTATGGATATGAGGTAATAATCAAACATTTTGGCATTAATATCTTTACAAGAGAAGAAATTACATAGTGCAATTTTTGATACTAACAAGACCCATTCTACCTTTACATGAGAAATGTAGTGAAAATATATAACCTATTCTGAAGGGCCATGGAAATTATTATACCAATATTATACTTAATGATGTAGTTGTAGGGAATTATTCCCTTGGGATTTAACCTCTATATATTTACCATGCACTGCTTCAATTTAACCTGTATAGTGTTATGATTGATCCTTATATTGCATGAGTCTTTGTTATAATAAAACTTTAGCAATGGGAACCTAAGATACCTCTTAGGTGCCCTTATAGAAACATATGAAATTGATTTGTTTTTAATATGCAACCAATCGATATAAAAGTATAAAAAAAATCATGAATCAAATTGATATAGGTAATTACCTCTAGTTTCACCACTGCTTGATGGAGTCCTATGATATTGATTAGAATTAGGTCATCAATGTATCACTTTTCCTCCTAAGATAATATATCTTATGATTATGGTGCTACAGACTCCACTACATTATAGAGGGATAAGTAGTAATGAAGCTTGAAATATTAGGTACACTAATCTAAGATAGTGTATATGTCTTTGGTGTTTCCATTAATGGAGTAGTCATAAGGAGTTAGGACACATAGTGGTCTTAGATATGCCACTTTAATGATTTAGATTTTTGTAATTAATTTATAAATTGTAACAACTCTCTTCTAAAATTATCTCAAAAAACCTACAATCTTGGGACTTGAATGCATTGTTCATGTGACATAAATGAATATAATAGATTTTTTAATTTGATAAGGTAGAATATAGGTTCTACAGGGACTTAGAACTATTAGATTATAGTATAAGAGTATCAACAAGCCATCAACAGGTCCATGAATCTAAAAACCAAAAATTTAAAGTACTTAAAATGAAACACAAGAATAGGAAACTAAAATAGAACTAGGAGGAGAGTCCCTCCTAAGGGCCTTTAGTATCTACAGTGTCCTTCATAGGAATGATCTATTTTTCCTATGATATTTTAGCTTGAGTGTGGTTCCCAGGGTCTTCAACCACTTCTATCAAGAAGATCATTTTGGGGTCCTTTTTTCCTTTAGCCTACATGGGGGATTGCTTTGGGGGAGCTTAGAGGGGGAGAGTTTAAAAAATTAGGTGACTAAAGGGTATGGGATTGTGTGGCATGTGAAAAAAGGACAAAGTCTTAGGTTGTGGCTTCAACTTATTAGTTGAGTACATTCCAATCCTAGATGAGTTTGGCTAGACCCAAAATTTCTTGTTGGACCTTTGATTTAAAATTATTAAGCTGTAGTTTATTATTTTATAGCTCATCCATAACAATGTACTTACCTTTCCAAGTTGTCTTCGTAAGGGTTCCTAGATCTAGAGTAATGGTTTTTAGTTTGGGGATAAATAATTTAAGTGAAAGACATTAATGGGGACTTTGATAAACTATCCTAGGGGGTGCATTCAGATAGTTGGTGGGATGCCTGAGTGAGATCCTCTATTGTATGGGTCCTCATGGGAGTCCTCCCTATAGGAGGAACCCCTAGGGGGACCTCTTATCTATAGAGAGATCATCCATGTTTAACTATAAGGATAATCAATCATTCGTGAAAAATGGGGTTTGTATCTTTTACTTGGTGTAGTAAGATGGTACTCTCATGAGATATTAGGAGAAAATAAGGAAAAATAATTTTGTACCCAATAAAGTCATTTAAAATAAAAAATTGGTGGGAGAAAATAAGTGTATATTTACCTTTGAGTGTCATGTATGACATGATTTAGAGGCAAATGAAAAGCCAATAGTATGGGAGATTAGCCTGGGAAAAGTCTTTTTTGTCTGTCTACACAAAGTTGCTTGTTTAAAAAACCACTATAACGACTCTTATTTTTTTTACTAGTATTTAAAAGCCTTTGTGCCTGTGCATGACATTGTAGTAGCTTCATTGATGAACTCCTACAAAACAAAAATGGTGATGCTATGGATGGTTACTTTATACTTATTTTAGGCCACCATGAAGTCATGGGAAATCTCAACATTAAATTTTTTAACCCATTGCATAAATTTTGGGAGTCCCTCCTTTTCATATTCTTCCATACTGTATTCTATTTGTAGACCTCTTTGTAGGAATTAGGTCCCAGCCTATCCATGTCACCTCCCATGGAGACTATGTGTATAGAGCTGAAATAGGTGGGATGAATTTTTTGAATGGGGTGAATTTAAAAATAACATGAATGATTTGGAATTTCCATTGAAGGCTCATAAAAATAACTAACACCCCTCTCTTTGGAATAATTGTGGATCTATCTAATTGAGATCTGCCCCTTAGAGATGATATCATACATGTGTGGATGCATAATTTGTTTAACTCGCATTCATAACTTCATCTCATATGACATTTATAACATTATATGGTACACTTTCTACTTGTATTTAATTTAATTAAGATAATATCTTTTCTTTTTATTTCAATTTGAATTAAAATTATCCATTCATCATTGAGAGGTTCTAGGATAAATTTTAGTGGTGAATATTTGTTGATTCATGAATATTCCAATCTTATAAATTTATTTTTGTTTATTTTTTAGGGTCATTGCATAGGTTTACATATCCTAAAAAATTCAAAATGTAAATTATTATTTGGGTCTACTCGCCAACCTTTTACAACAATCTATTAGTTAACCATTCAATTCATCACATATACATAGTACATATAATGCCATAGGTAACCATCAGAATATTCTTTTGAAAACTACCCCATAATATCAAATAAGCACTGAACATGGAAAAATTTGAAATTGAATGGTATAATATGCACCACAATTGAATGACTATAACTAAATGATAGCATTTAAGCTATGATGAACTAGATGAACCAGGTTATAACATTATTACTATATTTGAATGGTTGATTGAATGGTATAATCTGCATTAGAACTGGATGGTTGATCCAAATGTCAGTATCTATACTACAAACCAATTAGATGTAATCAGATGATAACATCTAGGCTATAATCAAATAGTGTAGAACTAAACGGTGGCATTTTAAACTCTAGCTAAAACTAAACTATAACATCCTTGCTCATCATGGCATCTTCTAGAAATATTAATAGGACAGATCAATTCTCATGAAAATTGAGCATATTATCTTATTGAAAAGAACTAATAAAAAAACCACACAACCACAATGCATTCAAAATATATGTACTTATTACTTTTTTTAATTTGTATTGAATTATATTTTAATTATTGAATAAAATCGAAGCAATTTTACATGTAGAAAACCTCACTAGTCATGATTGTATCTCGAAATAAAGAATTCATTAGAATAATATGTTACACCCTAATGCTTATATTGATGATGACAAGCAATCACTTGAATACCTTCACCTATTTTTTGATGATAATGATCATGAAAATAAACTACCACAGGAGATTTTTAGTTCTCATTAAACACTAAGTTTATCTTAAAATTACACTCAAAACCTTTATGAAGGAAGATACTTAGATGGATAACTAGTAGGTGCTTTAAGGTTGATTGAGAAATAAAATTTCCCTTCATTAAAATTGTACAAAATGAAAATGGTGATACTCTAATAGAATGTAGATGTACACTATGTATCTTGAAACTAAGAAAGCAACATAGAATGCATCTTAAGTTGGACACAATTTAGAAACATGGTAAAAAAATATATGTGTCAATGAAGCACACATATGTACAAATAATAAGAACACATAGGTGAAAAAATGTAGAATAATGCATGCATGTAATATATTCACACAATTATGAAAATGATAAGAAATGTTAAAAACATCTTGATGAGAAAGAGGGAAGAATTAAAGATCAATTTAGGAATGTAGTGCCATCTAAAGGATAAATATATGTATTTATCTACTCTATACCATATTTTAGAAAAATGACATACCTATTTATGATTTTTTAGATAGCAATGCTCAAAAAATGGAAAAATATTTAGTAATGTTGAGGAAGGTTTGAAAGAAAATTATCAAAATTCACTGTTCATATCACTATCCATTGATGAGGTCACACAAATTAATAACACATCATGGGTTTGCATGCATGTTTATACTTTTGAGAACTATTCAAAAGAACCTCATCTATTAATAGTTCATAAAATGGTATAAAATTATAATGATAAAAATATTCACAAATTGATTGTATTTAATTTCAAAGATAAAGCTAGGATGGATGATTATGCAATAGGTAAAAAGCTAGTGTGTCTTAGGAATGATGGTGTATCAGTTATACAAGGGAATAGAAATGGTATGTGTGTTTGAATACAATTTTTTTTCCATATATGATTTTTATTCATTACATGGCTCATAGGATGATTTTTTCATAAAAAATAGTTAGCAATTTTTATAATGTCACAAATGTGGAAGAATTCATTCATGACTTACATGCTTATATTACAAGTAATCTAAAAAGATTTTTGGAGTTCTAAAAAAATATAATAGGGTGGATAATGGTAAAATAGTTGAAATATGTTGATACATGATGGATTTATATGTATAAACTTGCATGCAATTTTTTTGAAGAACATCCATCATTATTAGGTTTTATGTATAACTATCATAGCGAAGTTGACAAGACAAGACATTTGTTGTACCATTTAACATATTAGGAAATATTGATGAAATTATGCATAATTCTCTCAATGTTGAAGGAAATTATTTTTTTAATGAAACATGCTCAGGATAGATCCTTTTATATTGTTGAATTCAAATGTTGAGAAATTGAGTATGTCAATCTATAGATATATTATACACTTTGAATGAAAAGTTATAGTGAAGTATTTTTTGTGTTGGAAAATTTTGATGGATTTTAAGAATCCTAAAATTTATTCAAAATTTAATATTAATGATCATCTTTGTATCATCATTAATGCAATGGAGATACTAATGCACACTTTCTGTAGAAGATTTGATCTTGTGGTAGGTGAAACTAAAGAATTTCATGTAACATGTATTGTATACAAATACTATTATATCTGAAACATGAATGAAATTGAGTATAATTTCACAAAAGTTATCTTATAGGATAAGAGATAATTTTCAAATGGATGATTTGTTGGATAAGATGGTATTTTTGAATCCCGTATTTGAGAATAGTGATAATGGTCAAACTTTTATTATCAATTTATTTCACAAATACATGGGTTCTATTATTAATCATTTCCATAAATTTGTAAAGGTTAATAGAGTTTAAAATAAATGTATATTTGGATAGGATTTAATAACATATCAATCAACACATTTAAAAATTATAATGTTTGGCCAATATCACCTTTTAAGTGAACCAAAAAAAAAAGGGGAAATTCCACGGCTATGGAAAAAAATGTAACCTAGCAACATCTTGTAGGAAAGTATTAATGAATAATTATGATTATATGAATTTTTTCAAACTACGATTTTGGGCTTGGTGGAATATGAAAGAGTGTTTAGTGAATTATCTTTTATTAAGTTAAAACTTTGAAATAGACTAGACAAAAATTTAGAAACATATTTGAGATTATATGTTTCACGTTATGCTATGTACATGTTTCCTTATAAAGATCTTCGAAAACATGGAGTTATCTAAATGAAATTAGAAGAGTTATTAATGCATTGAATAATAGAGAGGATGTAAATATTGACATTGAATATGCCACTAACAGGGTAGATGCAAATGTCACTTGCAATGAGTAGGTATATGTAGGATTTTTTCAACTGCCCATGTTTTAGATGTATATTTATTGAAATTATCATATTATGAAATCTAATTTAATATAATTTTTGATATTGTAAATCATTTAAAATATTTAATTCATTAAAATTGTTGATAGCATTGTCATTGGAAATATTTATTTCATTCATCAAGAAACTTTCCATTGTATTTAATTGGTTCTTAAAAAATTCAAATGGGTCATAATATTTTTTTTATTTTTCTAATAATGTGTTGTTAAATACATAATTTTAATAATTTTGAAAAAAAATTTGATATTGTAACACCATATTAATAGTTTTAATCTTGAATTTATCTTTAAAATATGAATATTGAAGTCAAATACCAAGAAAATAGAAGATGACAAGCTTATTGAAGAACATGATCAAATTGAAAAGAAAAAATAATACAAACTCATGAAGATTCAAGTGTAGAAGAATAACCTAGGAAAAACCTTCATCATTAAATTGGATTAAATTATCATGGAAAAAAATAAACATTTTACTTAGTTTTTGTCAAATAGACCAATGCAAATTCCATTAACTATAAACAAACCATAATTATTGCATGGACTCTACATCCATAATAATTAAAACTTTCCCATTATCCATAAAAATGATAATAATTTAACAAGATAAAAGCACATCAAATTTAAATTCATGCTCAGTCTAAAGCCATAGAAAGAAAATAACTATAGTCCACATCACCATGTTGTTTGAACTACATCAACTCAAAATATGCATGTAAGATGATAAATGAACCATAACTCAGTAAACCAAGAGTAATTAAAACATATTAAAATTATCTTTGTAAATTGAAAATTAAGATTCTTATTTCAATCTTTTTAAAAATATTTTCAGATATAGTAATGAGTTTACAACATCATAAAATTCAAATTCATTTTCAGTACAAATCCATAGAAATAGAATTGTAGTCCACATCACCATGTTGTTTGATCTTCATCAACTCAGACTATGCATGTAAGATGATAAATGAACCATAATTCATTAAAACAAGAGTAATTTAAACTTAGAGAAATGATCTTTGTCAATTCAAACTTAACAATGTCATTTCAAATTATTTTTTAAAAAACATAAAATAATCTTTTCAAATATAATAATTAGTTTGCAACATCATAAAATTCAAATTCAAATTCATACCTAGTCTAAATCCATAGAAAGAAACAATTGTAGTCCACATCACCATGTTCTTTTAAATACATCAACTTAGAATATTCATGTAAGATGATAAATGAACCATATCTCATTAAAACAAGAGTAATTGAAAATTTATAAACTACTCTTTGTAAATTCAATAATAATTTTATTTCAAATTGCTTTTAAAAAATATAATATTATTTTTTCAAATATAATCTTGAGTTTGAAACATCATAAAATATCATTTTTTTAATTACACTTCAACCACTTTGTCACTTCCATCATCCACATTATTACTAACATATATATAAATCCCTACCTGCTCTTCCTCTATGTCATCCTTTAATATGTCTTCCCTTTCAAGATACTCTACAACAAAATTAATATGAGTAGGTATTTTTTTTCTTTCACAACATCTCATATTGATAGTAGAATTAGATACACATATAGTCTCTAAATAAATAAAATACAAGGGTACTATAATTTATCCTTAATTAATTTCCTAAGTGTGTTGTTTGGTTTATTTAATAGAACTAGGAGAATAATGTAGAATTAGACATTCAAGACTGATGATTGTGTAGCAAAAACACACAAATGTTGAAGCTAAAAACTAGAAGAGAGTATAAATACAATAGATGTAATGAAAATGAGGTGGAGATGAAATCCAATATAATCTATCAAATCCTATAACTCATTAATCTCATAGCTTACACAATGCCTAGCTAAGTATCATAATAACATAAAGCTTATAATTCATAATACATAAATGGCATAAAATACATTTAGATCTATAAGTCTAAGTGAATGCTCAAGCCAAAAATGTCTTAGAATAAGTAACACTCCATCCAAATATTCATATTGAGCCACATAACTACAAAGGATGGTATGTCCTTAAATAGATATATTGATTTTATGATGAGTCAACCAGAAAAGGTGAGTGGATTGACTCCACCACTATGGGTAGATAGTGTATGTAAAGGGAAACACAGTTGATATATAAATAAATGCTATCTTAGAGAATATAAATCCTAATCACACTTTTTATTATTGACACATTATATATTCGAGGTCATGACCAAGATGGATCTATTAGACCTATCCAAAATATCTCTTAACATAATAATATCACTAGGGAGGTTTCTAAAGTATCCAACCAACCAAAAATAGGCAGTAACCCTAATTAGGCCCTATGTTTTCATATTCACTAAACTAATAACAAGTAAATCAAAGTCTAATCTAGTGTTCATCAAATATTATGGCACAAAGTGGGAGTAATAAACATTAACGGTAAACATGCATAAAAGAAATATACTCACATTAATGTATATAAAATCCTAATCCATGGGAAAGAAGTACAAATACATATTTATCTGCTCTTATAAAGGAATTTTTTATTATAAATATTTACCTTTGAAGATGAACTTATCAAGCCTCAATCTCTCCTTTGGGCAAGCTGGTTCATAAGAGGTTTTTGTCGTATATAAGTAAGACAAATATAAATTAGATCTAAGCTACACAACTTATCAATGCATAAAAAAGACTTCTCTATAAGACAAGATTTGTATCTCTAAAAAAGTATTAAAACTTAAGTTATGCTTCTCAATTAGAATGGTGGATAAGCATATGTGTAATATATATATATATATATATATCTTTTTCTTCTCTTCTCTCAGAAATGAGGAAATGGATGTGTTTATATAGATGGATTTAACCCTAATCCTTTATGAAATATTAAACAACAAGGTCAAACCAATTGACATTGTATCATTATTGATAAAACCAAATTAGGTCCTGGTCTAGGTCATCTAGACACCAACCCAGACCCGAAATAAGTTTTATCAATTAAATTACAATGTTGAGGGGTTGAGAATGTAACATAAATTTTTAAAAAATATGTTAGGCAATGGAAGGCTTAATGAAGGTAGAAAATAATTAGAGGAGGGTGAAAAATAGGATGCAAAGCTTAGGGAAATGTTTTTAGGAGATGGGTGTATAGGTATAAAGTGGTATTAAATTGAAAATAATCTTGTAAAACACCAATGATCTATCCACCCCTTTATCAATTCACTCTTTAAGACATGCTCTTAGAGAGATTGAGACCCGATAGGTTCTTGTATGAGAGAAAGCCTTAATAATTGATATAGTTTGAAAATATTATGTGTATATAGAGAGACCATTGAAAGAACAAAATGGAAAAGTGACCTAAGTAGACAAGGCAATTAGGGACCAAGTGGGATGGATGACCCCATTAACTCAATGTGTGACCCTATGCACTCACAAGTGCATGTTAACATCATGATGATGTTATAACAACCTTAGAAATACCTATAAGGACCTAATATCCACATAATAAAGGTGAATAATACAAGGGTAGGAAAAACCCATGTAAGGGTAAAAAACATACACCAACACCTTCCTTAAGTGTAGCTTAGGTGGTTAGTAGAATTAGGTCCCATAAACTAGGCTTGATCAATTATCCAAGTACAAAGAAATATTTAATAAAGTGGAAAAAAAGAGACAACCAATAGTAAAAAAATTTCCCCTAAAAGAGATAAAAGAGTAAGAGGATACTAAAATACCCCTTATAAGATGTCGTTGAAGTATTTAGTACTCATAGTACATAACAATGATCCCCAATATCCTAAAAAATATGAAGGATTTGTGACTTCATAAAGAAAAAAGATAAGGTAAGTATAGAATGTCACATGGTGAATGTTTTAGTAGGTCCATTTGCAACTAATTTTATCTCTTCCTTTTAGAAAAAGGAAACCTCACACTATTAAATTAATAAATCCCCACTCAAGAGGAATGTAAATAATAAATCATTATGTAGATCTATGGAAAAAGTTCAAATGTATCCCTGTAAGTGCTTAAATGTGCCAAAGTCTAATCATGTGTCATAGGTCTAACTATAAAATATGGAAATGAATAAACACATAATAAAGGGAGAGAATAGGAGGGTTTATAAGTACCCTCATTACATCCACAGAAGAAGAGTGGCATAGAACATTAACTAAAATAATGTACATGGGAAGAAGAGAGTGAGGCTCAATAACCATTGAAACTAAAGACTGGTCTACAAATGGAACACTCAAATATGTAAGGTGAATGTCCATAATAACATATGAGTCATAGATAATCTCAATGTGTGTACTCACTGAAAATAATAGAGTCCTCTGAAGTGAAAAGTTGTGATGGATCTAGAAGAACAACATCTTGTATCGGAATGAATATAGACTCTACAATAAGACATCTAAGGTCTGTAAGAATCTTATCCTATAATGGTGGATTGAGAGAAGGAATATCACTATCCACCATGGATATATCATGACAAGAAATAAAAGGAGGAGGAGAGAGTGTATTAGTCTTATAAGAGACAATAAGAATAAGAGTATAAGGTGTGACATAAAGCATAATAAGATCCATGACAATACTTTGAAGCATGCTCCAAATAGTGAAAGGACACTTTGTGTGCTCCATATGGTCAAGCAAATCCCATGAAATGTATATCAATAAGTGACCATTGACACAATCATAAGAATTGGCCCAGTCATCATATTGAGATGGGTCAATAGGATTAGGAACCTATAAATATAAGAATGGAATAAGGTCCTAATACATGATTAAACATTCTAATACACACACCATGGAGCATAATTTATCTTCTTAATAATGACCACTAGCGTATACTCAACCTTCATCCTCTAAAATTTCTAAAATAGAGTAATAATTATTGAGAGAAGACACTAAAAAAGTGCAATTTTGTACATTACAAATTGTTATAAACCCATAAATCATGCTCACAAATAAGACATCGGGCATAAATAACAATGCATCCAATTGAGTAACTAGTGTTAGAGTTATGAGGGATAATGCATGCTCAAAATGAGGATCTTAGACATAACTGAAGAATCTACATATGAGTAATTAGTGTATGAAGTACAATGCAAAAGTATTAGGGACCATACCATAGGTAACCCCCATAATATGTCACTTTATAATTTTAGTGAAATTACAATAAAAATATAACCAATAGATTGGAAATGAAAACTATTTAAATTTTAAAGAAGATGGTATTTGATTAAGAGTTACCGATAAAAAAATATTACAATTTTCCATTCCCATCATTAATAGTCTAGTTTAATTAAATTTTCACTAAATTTAAATATACTAAGAATAATAAAATAAAAATATCCTTATAACCATGGGATGAAATGTGAATCAAAGACCTCTCCAACAATATTTCCATGTCTTAACCAACCCAACTATGCACTCACATTTGTAATATAAATAAGGAAGGCATATTTGACTTCATTTTAAATCAAGCTATTCAAAAAAGGAAACTTAAATGCAATATTTTAAAAACTTTAGGGAAAATTTTGATTTAAATTAAATCTTGTTTTGGAAGAGAGGTAAACCAGGCACTGCCATGGAGAGAAATCAAGTCATGGAAAAGGACCAAAACACCATTTGTAGTTAGTGTGAGGCTTAAAATGTCATTTGTAGGCCACCTAAGCTTCGATCAGGGGCATATGGAAGGGTGAACACTCATATCATGTTGTGCAAAGTATTTTTTCAACATTTTAGTAGAGAATTAGGCCTGTTAAAACTTGAACAACATTAATAGTTATTTTTTTAGGATGAAATTTACCCAAAATAGGCCTTTAGATAGCCAAGGGAACCATGGAGAAGGCTGCATGTACACATTGACCCCAATAGAGTATATAGGGTGTAAAGGACAAGTAAGCTATTTGGAATAACAACATGCCAGAAGTATCCAATGACATTCTCTAGAAGCATAGAAACTAACACAAAATAATAAAATAATTGAATCAAGTTTCAAATGCTTTAATAGACTAACATTAGGCTATGGATTGAACTAGAAAAATAAGAGAGAAATGACACACAGAGTACCCAGATCCCACATGGTAACTCATACCAATCTAAGATTAAACTAATAAAAACTTATTATATTTTTGAGATTTAAGAAAATTCCCATTTTTTCCTCAAAAAAATTATCTCACAATATGTACAAAGCTCTCAAGATTTCAAGAATAACTTAATTGCAAAATAAACCAAAAATCATGAATATGGATTAATTCTTTGATACCATGTGAAAATCATCCATACTTATACATATAATAACTCTTATTTTAGAGAGAACAAACATATGTATTGAATCTAGAAACTAAAAGAGAGTATGATTATAATAAATGTATTCAGAATGAGGTGGAGATGAAATGCATTACAATGGCTCAAATCTTACAACTTACTAATCTCATAGCTCAATTTTTCATAGCTTACATATCACTACATAAGTATCATAATAACACAAGGATTACAATTCACACTACATAAATGAAACAAGGGTCACTTAGTTCCATAAGCCTCATTGAATGTTTAAGCTAGAAATGGATTAGAATTAGTAGTACTCCACACAAATTTGAATATTTTTACCAAATAGTACAAAGGATGACTTAGCCAAAAAAGGGTGAGTGGATGGGCTCCTCCACTATTGGTGGAGAGAGTACGAAGGGAACACAATTGAAAAGTGACTTGAGTGTACTAGGTACTCAAGGGAAAAAGTGTTATGGATAACCCCATACACTCACTTTTTGACCCCATGCACTCAAAATTTGATGATGACATCATTATTATTTCATAATGACTTCATATATACCTATAAGGAAAGAATATCTACCTGATAAAGGTCAATAACATAAGGGTAGGAAAAATCCATGTAAGGGTGAAAAGCTTACACCAACAAGAACAAGCCTCTCTTTGAATTAATGGTAGAATATAAACTTTTTCATGCATTTTTCAAATGTTCATTGAGCACCTCAGCTTCCGTTATAGATTATCATGTTTTTATTATAATTAAAAATTAAATATAATTAGATATGAAATATAATAACTATGACATATTTGATAAAAAAGATGATAAATTACCAAAGTTTTTCCCTTCTCAACATTTTCAATAACAACAAGGTTTATGTCTTTTTCCTATTTATTAAAATATGTTTGGGATTTAGGATTCAAATTCTTCAACCTGTTTGACATAATACATAAAACATTGTTGCGGAAATTATTAAAAATAAACATATACCCAAATTTAGCTTAACCGAGCAAAGTATCAATATTTGTGGGTTCATGTTGAACTAATGAAAAAAAATTCTCTCTTTGGGAGTGGTTGTGATAGCTGGAATTTATTTCTCTTATCAATACTTTTATCTAAAACTCCAAAACTAATATAGTTTTTTAATCATCTATAACTCCCGCCTTAAGATTTTAAATACTACTTTCTAATAATAAATCGTTTATTGTAAAATTGGTTATACCATCATTGGACAAGTCAACATTAGTTGGTGGGGTGGAGGGGGGTGAATAGGTATAAGGTTCATCTATAGAAACTACATATATAACCTAAATAAAATAAAGGGGATTGAAATTAGTACCAATGAGTTCACCAATTTCAATCCCTGATACTCGTTATCAAGTTGTATTTATAGCAAACATGTTAATCTCTATATGCTAGAGAGACATCCAGTAGAGAAATTAGGGAAGTCAGAACCTGACAATTTAGTTTTCCTATGCTAGGTGTTGGAAATAAAATAATTTTTCCCCTTCTGTGAACCAAGTTCAATGGTGGTGGCATCGACATAGCTTTCCTCAGAGATTGATGGTGCCCTTCAAAAATAAAATAAATTATAAAAATGATAAACTTAATAAACAAAAATCAATGCTAATTTAAAATTAAAAATTTAGTACTTGTAGTTGGAGAGAGAGTATGTCCTCCAATCTACATGTCATATTTAGAGTGACAAGGGTAGTTTGAGATGAATTAGGAAATCATCTAGTTAATAAAATTTATAATCCAAGAAACTTCAACTAAAAATAGATGATCGAAAGGACACATATAGATGACATTTTGGGGGATATAGGGTTAGCATTATGTAACAAAAGCCCTACCAGATTATGGATGTCTATAGCTGAGGTACTAAATGAGATTAATTTAGATTCAATGTTGAATTTAAATATCATCTCACAAATTTCATAGTAAGACATTAGGGATTTCAACAAGGCATTGTTAATTTTATATTTTGACATGTACAATAGTCCACCAAATCTACATTTAGAAATACAATGATTTAATACATATGGTTATTGTAGTGGATTCAAAATATTAGGGCATAACAAATTCTTGAAAATGTATTTTCTTGTGGAATCCATGACATTGGATTATCTTAATGTGTTTGGATATAAGAGTAGGTGAATAGTGTTCCTATGGTAGGTTAATCACTATGGAAAATTGTGGGGGGATGAGAAAATGATTATTCAAATAACTAAAATGAGGGAAAAGTGGGTTATTAATATATAGATGGTGACAACCAAGGATATTATGTTGACTCAATGCATATGCTAGCATATCGATAGTATGGGTTACCCAATTTCCCTAAATAGGTAGCATGAAATTGAATAACTTCTACATAAGTCATTTAGACCAAGTGATATCTCCATCCTATCAATACTATCCAACAGTACAATTTGGTTAAACTGTCTAGAAGCATCATTGGATAGTACCATTTGGCAACATCATTTGATGGTACCATTCAAAAATGTTATTTGGTAGATATATTCAACAAATACATTCAATAGTACCATTTGAAAATGTTTTATGGTGGTATTTTTATGGTGCCACTGAATGGTGGTATATAAAAAAATAGAACCCTTAACTGTCCTATGTCTCCTCTCAATGGATTAGCCACTACGTATATCAAATTTGCCATACCTTTAAGATATGTTTCTATAGATTTGTCAATGAATTCCAAGTGGTTTTTTATAGGGTCTATTAATATTTACCTTGATAGGTTCATTTCTTTACCAAATAGAAAATTTTCATTGATTCATGTATATCCATTCACTTTTGTGAGATAGGTGTTGATGTCTCACTTATAGGTTCTTTCTTATCTATTGAATTCATTTATTCATACTCGAGCCTTATGTATCTTTAATTATGACAATTGTTTATTTCTTGTTCACCCATGTCTTTAGACTTCTTATTTTGATTTAGATGTTCATGGCTATAAGTTAATGGAACTGAGTCATGTTGATCAATCTTGGGGCTATATGAAATCCTAGATTTGGGGTTATGACTATTTAAACATTGAAATGTATACATATTTTATAAAATATGTGGGTACTGGGATATTGATAAATGGAATTTTATTAGTGTTATAGGACCTAACATAATTAGGACCTCAGAACATTAGGGATATTAACTTAATGTTTCTCATTTTAATTTCTATGTTAATGGAATTGTTCCAATTATATAACCCTCAAAGATACAAAGGCTTGGAAATAAAAAGCCTTTAACTTATTAACTTTAATTTGACCTTCCATGTTTCAAAATTAATGAAATTACATTACATGGTATGTTCTTGAAGATCTGCAAATTTGAAATACTGAAAACTTTTATAACATAAACTTTGTCTCATTTGAACACAGTGTTTCTATGTGGAAGACATATAACAGCCTGGCTATTTATAAAGTATGAATTTATTGTAAACCATAGTAAGTTTTGGGTAATGCAACAGTACCAGTCAATATCTAGAAGCTGAAACATTTTGTAATACTTAAGATTTTTGTGAAGTAAAAATGATTTTACATTATGTGATCATGCCGATTATCACGATCTAGGAGCTCAAACTCTTTGGAACCTTTAGAAGGTAGGTCCAAGACAAATAATTTTATGTCTTTTTCAAATATTCCTAAGAACATGTATAAATCAAATAAGCAATGGGTCATGATACATTAGGTTTATTAGTCCAAAAATAATAGTTAGATTTCAAGAAGAATTATAAAAACCAAAGGATTAAAATAAATCAAAAATTGTTGAATCATTGATTTTCATAATTTGAAACTTTGCAAATTTAGACATTTAAGGACAAAATTAGCTTTTTGTATATTAATACCAATAAAAAGGATTTCTAATGTTTATAGCAACTTAATTAAGGATATTAAAATAATAGTGGGTCCTTATTTTAATTTTTAAATGGGGTGTGTGTGTTAGGGAACAACAAGGCCATTAGGGTAGCCAACAGTAAACTACATAAATTGTGGAAGGGGCTTGTGTAGACTATCCAAATTGGACACTCTAATTTCTAGACCTCAATTTGAAACTTCCAATCCTCACACTAAAATCACTATTATTTCACTAATTGACGCTAATTCGTTTTTAATCATACATATTATATAATCACATTGTAACCATAATCTCATCTTTGCATAAAACTAATCCCATCATCAACACATCCCTAGCCAATCCAGTGTAACATCATCACCACCTATCAATTAAATAACACTATCACATTTTCTATCATAACCTTACCCAATCCCATCTATTTCCCATTTTATTATCATATAGTTTAATAAACTAATTCAAAATTATTATTTAGTTTATTATCACTAATAATAAAATCCATGCACAATATAAAATATAATATTTATAAATAAATAAAATTTAAAAAGTTCACGTTACCCAATCTCTCATCACATCACTCAATCTATAGTCAAATATGGAAATCCACAAAGACATAAATAAGGTCATTCAAGCCCAACCGAAATCAATCAACCTATTTCCTCAATAAATCAATGCCATACCTTTTCAACACTTCATTTAATATTCATCTCCTCTCATTCAATATGTATTTTGACTCAAATCTAACCATCCATTTTGAATTATATTTGATGATTCAATTTCCATCCATAAAATATATAAAATTGAGGACCATCCACTAGTTTTAATAAGATTTGATAAGATAATAAATCTATTTTAAATTGGGATAATAATCCTTTAAATCATTGTATCATTCTATAAAGAAAATCATCAATCTTCCAACAAAACATGTTATCAAAGTGATTAGGTGTATTTTATTGAGAAACTGCATCCATTTATAATGCAATAAAAATATGCAAAATAGCAAGCTCCCCATGGATCCTTAGCTGATTATCACTTAGAACAAAATACATAAGTAATCAAAAATATTTTATTTAAAAAAAATCACATGATATCACATCACCCAATCTATCATCTCATGAATCAATGTATAGTCAAATCTCTAAATCACCAAATCAATAAATAATGTCAATCAAGCCCATAACTCAATCAATCAACCCTATTATTAAATAAATAAATTCCATACCTTTCCATTCCCATTCATTTAATACTCACCTTCAGTTATCCAGTGTGTATTTTGACTCAAATCTATCCATCTGTTTTGGATTGGATTTTTGCATCCATTTCACATGAAGAAAATATATAAATTGGAGTCCCCTCCTCTAATTTTAACAAGATTAAATAACCTAAGAAACTTTTTAAATTGATATAGAAAACCTTTAAATAATTCCATCAATTAAATCATCAATCAACCAAGGGGATAACCTGCCAAATTGATTTGGTGCATTTAACTGAGAAACCACATCCATTTTAAATAAAATCAATATCCAAAAAATGGGGAGCCCCTTATGGTAAGAAAAGATGAATTTTAATTATCTTTAAACTCTTATCAAGTATGATGGTTTATTATATAAGTATTTTGTGTTATTTTAACATTTATAATTTAGTTTATCTAACATGCATGTGTAAATTCTTTATGCACCCAATAGGACACAAAGCCATAATAGTTTGATTGATTTGTTTACTAGGAAATGTTTGTCTAAGTTGATCATACTTTAGAGTCTAATTAGTGTGTTAATTATGTCAATTTTGTCAAATTTTAGCTTAAATTCCCATTTTATATAAAATTATGACTCTATTTGGAGTAGAAGTGTTTTCAACCTTGGGAATGATGTTTACATAAGATAGATTAAAATATACATTATATGAAATTTGACTATCATTTTTTTACCAATTGCATAGGCATTGTGGTGTCTATGATTTGAATAATAATGTTTGTGTGTACTATAAATGTATGTCTATGTTTTAAAATTTAGTTATGTCCATTTTTAATTCTACAAAAACATCTCAACATTTCTATCTTTAGTACCATCTAATTCTAACCTTGTAGCTTTTGTGTCTATCATTTTATCATTTATGTCTATTTTTTTAGACATTTATGTCTTTCTATTTAGAATCTACATTTTGTCTATGGTGCATGTTTCCTATTTATAATTTACATCTAATTATTTGGAATCTATGTCTGATTATTTAATGTTGATGTTTTGTATATACAATATGTTTATTTTTAAATTTTTTTTCCCAATGTCACCATGTCTACATCATTAGAGAAATCCAAATCCTATGGAACAATGTACACATTCTATGTCACAATGTATACATATTAAGATTTATATTTTAAATCTTTTGTGATTTTCAAATACTTTAATCCAACCAAAACTAATACTAATATTATTTTAGTTTCACTTGTAAAAGGATTATAATCTAAATAACACACATCTAAATAGTTAATTTTAATCAATAATTTTTTGTCATATGTTTTCTAAATCTGTTATATCATGTGTTTGGTATTCTTACAACTATATATGATGTTACCTTCCATCATAATCAAACCTTAGGAATTATAAATAGTCTAGTTCATTTTTTGTCACCTAAGGAAAAAAATTGTGTATGCTCCTTCTTCATGCCACAAGGTGATCATGGAAACTAGAGAAATTTCATTCCTTTTCTTTTCTAAGGCCTTATAACTAATATTTCATTATTGAGTGTTCAGACCAAACCCATGTTCTATAAGGAAATACAAATTAGGGAGGATCTATCATTAAGCATTAACCTATTTTAATAACACCATTAATTGATGTGGTTTCATCCATCAATAACAAGGACTAAGACAACACCCTTATATGTATTTGTGTCTTGTATACTTAAATGTATATAAAATAGTCCCATAGTTAGCTATTGTAACCTAGCATAGTATCCTTCTAGTTATGGATTAATAGTGGTGTTGGGAACACAACTTTCTCAAAAATTAGGTACAAAATACCCTTCATGACATTATTGATGGCCCCTATATGATTTCACACCCTTTGAAATAACATAGTTGTAATTACAAGAGTATAATTGTTTCCTCTCATTAACGATAAACCAGAGTTAAATTAAATAATCCTGATACAAATATAATATCAAACCAACAAAACACAATCTAATGGCATTCAAAATTAATAATGACAACTATATCAATCCATAAAACTATGATACTAATAAATTTGTCAACCAAATAATTATCCCATCAACTAGATACCTTCCCAACCATGATGCATTGCATGTCTATTTCATATAGAAACTAATTTAGTAAACCCAATCCCATAATTAAATCACACTTGACCAAATAAAATTAAATATTCAAATAGTCTGAGACCCTAACATCCCATATCCATTTGTGAACAATAAGACCTTCGTCACCTATTCAATCTTACAACAATCATCCCAATCAAAAATAAAACACATGTCAAACTATTCAACCATATGAAACTCTCTTTATGTTACCATTTTCAAAAAAACATGATAATTAAAAATCCAACACTTCATAATCTAATCATCAACCATCCCATATAAATCTCGATCTTGAGCCACTAAAATTATAGGTTCCATAACTTTGGCTAAACTTTGACTAGAAAGAAACCTAAAATATACATGCATAAAATTTAAAATCTTAAAATCAACTACAACCTAGACAAAAAAACTTTATCAATGTTCTATATATCCTTTTAATGACACTTATTAGGCCCCTAACATATAAAAATCAAACTATGTCCTACCATTAACACTGTAATGAATGTTTTTTTCTCAATAACTAAGTGCATCCATTTTAGAAATAAATAATTAGGGATATGGCTATATTCTTTTTAGAGAAAAGTAAAACATTATATTTAATCCAATATGTATCTCACATTACCTTCCTTCACAAAATTATCTATCATAGAGGCTATAATAGCATCATTTTAAGATGTTTGGAAGAAGCCAAATAAATAATAAATGAATTTCTCATAGACACCTCTATCTCAGATACTTTATGTCTCATCTATTGTTGTTGTATATGAAATCAATAAAATAAAACAAACTACAATAGAAAGATATAAAATTTGTTCACATGCAAAACCATACTTATGGTACCTTAGGAATGTAACATGATAAAAACCAGTTTCTAGTGTCATGCATTTTTTTTTGTAAGTACCCTACACATAAGAGAAAAATACAATCCATCCATCCTAAACCATCCTTGTATTTGTGTTCACCATTCACATATTTATCCTATTGCATCTATTTTTCCTCTTGATTAACCTTAATAGTGAATTGGAATAAGTATTGAGAACCACATCAGAAACATCTTGATATATCCTTACAATGGTGCTTTAATGATGGGAAATTTTAATCTTATGCAACATTATCCTTAAAGATCCCTCATCATCTTTAAGCATTATAATGAATTCTTCCACCCTTCCTTCAACTACTACTTCTATCCTTGATGCTAGAACACATTTTCCCTTTGCTTATTACATCATAGATAATCAAAAAATATAACAACATTAGAAAATACAAAATAAAAATAAAAAAATTGGAAAATATAAAAACATTAAAAAATATAAAACTCCAAATAAATTATAAAATCCTAAAATCCATATAAATTAGAAAATCCACAGAACCTAATTTAATAAGTAAGTCCAAAACCCTCAAAATATAGCAATTTGTATTTCCCTTAGTCTTGTTTAAGCCCTTGATCACTTTTAAATAAATCATTATAGGGGCATTGGTATATATCATTCCCAATCCACCGTTGTATATATCATTGATTGGAGATAATCAAAGATCACAAGTTTTTTGAGATAAATGATTACTAAACCGAGAATTATTATTAATTAGTAAATATTAAGGGTTTTAACTTGATAAATAAAAGAATATAACTTATTTTTTGTGTTTTTAACTTTCTTTTTTTATTTTTTATTTGTTTGTGTGTGTTTTCCTTATATTTTGGTGCATATGTGTCATTTCAATGGCATATTGAAGCAAATTCATCATGGTTTTATATATCATGGTGTATATTATCATGTGATATATATAAAAAAAGGTTACTCAAACATACACAATCTCATGTAGGATTATCATCAAATCTTCCATTATCAACATTCATACCCATTTTTTTTACTAATCTAACATGTTATCCAACAATCCATGAATAATCATACATGTTGACTAACTAATGGTCCCTCAAAAAAATAGTATTTTTAATTCACTCACCATATTATCACATACATCTACAAAAACATATAAAACCCATCATATCCATTAACATGATCACCCTATCATCAATTCATTAAATAATTTATTTATACTCTCACATTTGTATTAATCATAAATCCAATCTAAGATCATAGCTTCATTAATATATATCACTCTTAAATATTTTACCTTACATATCTCATTATTTGGATCAAATAAAAGTGTGTAGTTTCATCAGGATATATCATTACCAGTCAAGGCTCCTCATATATATCATTTCTTGAGGAGACACAAACCTTAGCAAAGTGTACATGATTTGGACTCCAAACACATAAGGGATTCAAAAATTATTACTACACTCAAATTATCTCACAAAATACATAATCCTCTCAACAAATCCTCGCATATTCTCATTAATAATTAAATGAATAAATCAACACATAACTAAGATTTAACAAGTTATCCTTATAACTCATATAAAATTGACATTCTAGGCCAAGGAGGTAGAAAAGGCTTATAACCAATCCTATCTCCCAAATTTTCCTAGTTTTACCAAACAATCCATGGATACATTCCTTTATAGACTTTAGAAAGAGAAAGGAGATAATAAAACTACTACATCCCACCATCATGATAATCAAGGAAGAATGCAAAACATATATACCAAACATCCACTTAGGTGAACTATTACAAAGAAGAAATTATTAAATATGAAGGAATACTACACCATGTTCTCCACTTGATGTCAACATTACCAAAGATAAATCTTCACTAAAAATTGGCACCACCCTTCACATGTGAAAAGTTACATATGAATAGTGAAAGGCAAGTCACATATCTAATGTTAAAAAAGAAGAAAATATTCTTTAAAGAAAAAGCCACCACCATGTGCCTCCATATAAATTCACCCATAACACCTATGAAATAAGGAATAGCATTGTGACAAGTCACTAGGATGAATGGTATCCTTCATGTCATCAATGTGCAGTGTTGTATGACTAGTGTTTATTCTATGTTTTGTCATAGGAATAGTGTTGTTAAAAATTAGATCCTATGATTTGTGTTTATTATATCTATTTTATTTATTCTTAAAAAAAAAAAAAATCACACCGCTCTATTTTGGGTGATGCAAGATTGCTCGAACACTTTGATACTCTTGACACAAACACCTGAGGTAGATAATCTGATCTCTTGATCACATGGATGGGGTGAGTGTTATAAATAATATTTTTTTAATAAGGGGTAATGACCATGATGCCCATTCAAACACATCTATTACACCCAATGAATATTATTTTCTGTCTCCACTTACAGTTTATACACACTTTCCCTCAAACCATCCTCCTCTACTAGAATATCATCCATATCCTAGTGAATACATAAATTGGATCCAACCCACCATAAAAAATCATGATATTACACCCAATTTAAATTATAATCCTCTAAATACATGCTCTACCATGCATCTCTTCATCCCAAGTGAGCTCTATCCCACCACTAGTTGTCTTCCTCTATCGAAAGCCCACATGGATTTATTCATCCATCATCCAACCACCTATTTGATATTACACAATATCACTCATCATCATCACTTTTATATAATCTCTCATTTATAAACCAATATTCATCTTTTATTTCAAATTTTCACACTATTGCAAAAAAAATCCTCTATGGTTAGCACATCAACACCAACTGAATCTTCATCAATGTGTTTTTCCAATAATGTTTGAAACTCATCTTCAACACTTGTAAAAATATGATCTTACACATGTACATTTTATTATACAACATCCTCCATGATCAAAACATTTACTTTTTCCAAAAAAATCCTTGGATCATCAAATACTCCTCCAAAAACTATCATTTGTTATTCTTCCTCCACATTCTCCTCATGTGCACATACTTACGCAACATTATCATCTAAAGATTCTATAATGGAAACTTAAAACATTATTTTGTTGATATATCCACCCAAATTCAACTATTCAAGGCTGAAATATACACTCTCATTCAACTATTCATTGTTTATTTGTTCACTCACTTACAACTCCTCATGGTTGTAATATTATTCCATCTTCACTCCATCATCTTTCACAAGGATGCCTTCACACATGAGCTTCCCACATGATAAATTCTCTCTCATATTTAATTTTGTGTTATAATTCTTAATATTCTCTTCTATCTTTAAGGCAACTCTCATTTATTTCCTCTTTCTTTCACTTAATAAGCAACTTCACAGGCTACTTCATCCTCTTCTTCACTACTATGCCAAATCCTTGCCTATCATGTACAATTTATCTTTGATATTCATTAATACCTTCACCATGTCTTTTCCTCAATTATTGTGTGTCATTTTCACATATTCAATATCCTCACAAGTTATCCTTATTCACACTCTCTATAAACTTACAAGGCTTATTTCATACTTGCAACAATATACCTACGAAACACATGAACAAGGATGCACTCTAGCATCTCCTCCTCCAATCAATATTAAAACTTGATTTGATAATATTTTATGTGGCCTCTAACCATATAAATGATTAAACAATCCTTACTACACTCAAATTCTCTCACAAAATAAATAATTGTTTCAACAAATTATCTCATATTCTCATTAATCATCAAATGAACATATCAACAAATGAAGGAACTTCAAGAATATATCATTTGAACTCATACAGACATGGAATTCCAAGCCAAGGAGGTACAAAGGGCTTCTCACTAATCCTATCTTCCAAATTTTCATAACCTTAGTAAACAATCCGCATAGACATTCCTTTATAGGCTTTCAAAGGAAAAAGAAGACAATATAACAACTACATCTCACCATCATGATAATCAAGTAATAATGGAAAAAATCTATGCCCCACATCCACTTGGGTGAATTATGACAAATAATAAAGTATTGAATAAAAATTAATGTTATTCCATGTACTCCAGTTGAGGTCATCATTTCCAAACACAAGTATTCATTGAAAATTGGTGCCACCCTTCACATGAGAAACACTATAGATGAAGAGTGAAAGAGAAGTAACATGTCAAAGGCCAAAAAGGAAGACCATATTTTTTATAAAAATTAGTCTACCATGATGTGCCTCCATGTTAATCCATATAAATATGTCGCATGCCACCAATACAATCAATAATAGTATTGTGACACCTCACCAGGATGAATTATGTCTACCATGTAACTAGTGAATAGTGTTGTATGAATAGTGCTTTAGCTGCCACATCAATGAATCCATCCGATCCACTCTAACACCATCACCCCCAATCAATTAAATCATAGTATCACATTTTCTAT
This sequence comes from Torreya grandis, assembly GCA_037957365.1. Taxonomy (NCBI): domain Eukaryota; kingdom Viridiplantae; phylum Streptophyta; class Pinopsida; order Cupressales; family Taxaceae; genus Torreya; species Torreya grandis. The sequence goes on from JARHVA010004656.1 coordinate 764,899, forward strand.
CATGACCTTGCCTAATCCAATCTAATTACCATCTTATTAACCTATGGGTTAATGAAACTAGTTAACAATTATTAGTTAGTTTATTATAAATAATATTAAAATAGATGCACAATATAAAATAGTGTATAAAAAAATAAATAAAATAATACAATATCACATCACCCAATGTATCATCACACCACTCAATCTATATTCAAATCCACATATTCTCAATTTAAGACAAAAAATCAATCAAGACCTTAGCTAAATAAATCAACTCCATTCCTCAATCAATAAATCTCATACCCACTGATTCCATATAATTTAATACTCAAATCTCCTCATTAAATGAATATATGGACTCAAATCTATCCATTCATTTTGAATCATATCTAACCATCCATTTATCATCAATAAAATATATAAATTTGAGGTCACTCCTATAATTTCAACAAGATTCCATAGCCAAATCAAACTTTGTCATTTGAAAGACTAATCATTATAATCACCCTAATAGACAAATCATCGATCAAGCAAGGCTATATGCTACCAAATTAGTTAAGCACATTTTATTGAAATATGAATAAAATCCACACGATGTGGAGCTCATTATGGTATGTAAAGGGCAATGTATTTCTCTTTAAGATCAATCTAATGTATCATTTTTTATTAGACTAGAAATTGGTGTTATTTTTTCATTTTATATTTGATTTTCTCTAACTTGCATGTGTACAATGTGTGAAATAAATATTTTTTTAGAATTTTTAATATGTAGTGGAATCTAAAAAAGAAGTGCACAATCAAATATTACACATTCAACACATGTGAGTGTCAAAATAATGCCAACACTATTTGAATAAAATAAAATGTTAAAGTACAAATGTGTGCAATGTGATATAAGAAAATGAATGTAACTTATTTTGATCAGAAAGTGATAAATATTTTGAATTATTTTTATATATTGTAGTGTCATTAGACAAGCATATAAAATTAGGTTCCCATGATCAAAAAGGGACAAATATCATAATTGATTTAGATAGTATGGGAAATGATCAGGTGATATGAGATTATAGAAGCATTAAAATATTCATGATGTTATATACATGGTTTATTAGGAAATTGGATAATGGAATCTTACTTATTTAATTGGAATTATATTGAGAACCTAGTTTTATTTATATATGTCATTACAAGGATGAAGTTAAAATAGATAGTCATAGAGGTGGATGGTTATATAAATGGTTCATCTAGGACCTAAGTGATGGCTCTAATTCCTTGCATGTGTTGTGGTTGTAATTTTAGTGGTGTTGGGTTACTAGTATGATACTTGGCATGGTGGATACTTATAGAATTACACCTTATGTGACACATAAGAAATAAATGCTATCAAGTGAATGCTCATGTATAAAGTTACAACACAAGTCTATAGTGAAAATTACCATACAATTAATCAATGTGGAAGGTTGAGAATACATAAAAATATTTTGTGGTGATGTGAAATTCTAATGAAATATATAATTATTATGAAGTTTCATGGGGCATATTAAAATCTATGAATCAATCAAAGACATTCTTGATGATACAAAATTTATGAGCACTACAGGATGAATTTCATAATAGTAGATAAGATACAAATATTATGGATTTATTTTATGGGTATTTATGAACTATAGGGATATGAATAATATTTTGGTATGATGAAAGGTGTTACACAAGCATGAAAAGGTTAAGAGTCTATATATAAGTGTCATAGAGGTACATATGTTACATTAGCCACATAAATATAAAGTGGCCACATACGCTTCAAATTTATCCTCAAAAAATATTTAATTTATGTCTTTTATATTAATAAATTTTTTTTGTTTTAGACTAAATATACAATTATGTAGTACATATACATTTTATCAACTTTTAAAAAAATCATTAACTAGTTTTTAGGACTTATTTTTTTATTTTACTTTTAATGTTTTAGGCTGACTAGTGGGACATGGTATTATAATTTAACCACAATGTTCCTTGTGAAATATTTTGGTGATTCAATCAAGGAAATAAATTTACAAATATATACCATAGATCAAGAGAAATCAACTTTTATTGGTGCACCTAAATTTTTTTGGGTATGCTCTAATTATGCACTATAATACCTCATTATAAATCTTTGCATGTATCCTATAGGTTGAAAATATTGACTGGTGTGACATGTTGAATCCCATAAACCCTATAAACACCTCTAAAACTACCATTTATTTTTTTAATTTCTAAACTAGAATAACTATGCAGTAACACACATCTTAAGTTATATATTTTTATTTGGCATGTTGGTACTAATCATTTTATAGAAGATATTTAGATTAGTGAAAGGATAGATGAGAAACACCTAATAATTATGGTAATATATGGTATCTAATATCCTCTTAGATTAATAATTCATTGCTAATGAGTGATAGACCCCATTGTTGTTAAGTTTGGTTTCAATAATAAGGGTGTGGGGAAAATGTTATGATCACAAAAGATCCAGGCATGTTGATGTTGACTAGAATCCTTGTGAAGGAGTGTATGATGGTTAATATTTAAAAGTATATGTACATATGTAATTATGATTATTTATATCAATAAATACATGGAATTCCATTAGTATTAGGTTTTTCAAAGCTAACTTGTTTTATATTGGGTGTGTACTCCTATTTCTCAGAAAAAATGTAAATTCTTCTATGGATGTCTAGTATTTCCAAATGATTTCTGTGATAATTTTACTCTAAGGAATATTATTAGGAGTTTATGTAATCATTTTGTCTTCCCAAGGAATATGAATAATCTTTACATGTAAGAGTCGATATCAAATGAAATAAATCCATGTTAGATGATTGTTGCATACTCATGAACATAGAATGATATGATTTTTGATCCATTAAACTCAATGTTATAATGATTGTTATTAAAATTATCTTTATGTTGTGTGAATTGGATGTCCACTAATTAGAACACTATTACATATGAGTATTTGAAAACCTCTATATTTTCTAGCTCTATGAAGGACTATGAATCTTTCTCCATGACCACGAGACATGTTATAATAATAAATGTTGAATTATTGATGGTGTATAGTGGTAAAGGTGTGTATAAATAATTATATGTGAAGAGAGGGTGTACTATGTTGAAATAAATGTATATAAAAATGTGTGACATGAATTATTTTGACCTAGTGCATTACTGATATTTTTGACTTTGAACTTGAAATACCATTAAAGAGTGCAAAAGACTTTTTCCTAATTTTTAATGTTCATCAACACATGATGCACATTTTTTAAATGTGCATTTATTTGCATATGAATTTTATAAGAACCAATATTTGGAGTTGGAATGAATTATTTGATACTAAACATAAATATGAGGATTATAAAATTGATTAATTTTATAATATTTACCTTGTAAATGGGTGTATGTAAGTGGAGAGTGTAGTGTGTATGTCTAACGTGATCAGATTCACCATTGAATTGGTTGAGCCATGTGATGTTATTTATAGTGGTGGTATGTAGGTTATTATTGAGGTATATGCCTTGATTGTAGTTTTTATTACATAAGGTTATTCTATTTGGAAGTTTGCATATGTGCTTGATGTTGCTTCTAAGCATAGATATGCTATGAATCCTATAGTTATCATTTTCTTTGGTTTTTATATCAAGAAATACACCATATTTGTTTTTGTGGTTGTTTTTATGTAGATTACAAAGATGGATATTTCATTTGTTGAAATAATGATTTATGCATGGAACATTACTTAGATTCTTGCATAAATTCTTCAACTCTATAAGAGTAGTTATGAGTTGATGTCAGAGTGGAAACACATGTGGTATAATTTTTAAAGTGGAATGTGGAAGTTTATTTGGGACACTAATATTATTTTAAGTGTATGAAACCTTATTTGAATAAATTTCAACCATCATATCTAAGACACATTTTATGTATATGAATCTTCATCTAGTGGGGAATTTTGATTCCTTAAACCTTCTTGGCTTAGACTTGGCCTTTATAGCCTGGTTTCTTAAATAGATTCTAACCAAATCCATTGGTGTGATTATAAAAACTACCAAACAATATTTGTTGTGAATTAGAGTCTGATGAATGACAAGGACTTAAAAATTTCTCGTATGTTCTTATTCTAGCTTTAAAAGTGTAAATGTACATTACTGTTCCAACATTGTAAGTACAAATTAAGCATGTTGGAGAATTGATAAATAGAGTATTTGATTCTTAGATTTATTTTAACTTAGATTTGAGCCACTTATTTTATTTCTCCTTGCAAAAAATCTCTTGTTATAGATTTTGCATGAAAAATACATATATCCACAACTTGAAGAAGGACTTGAAGTTATGCTCAATATATTTGAATTTTGACATCATGATATCCTTTACTCACTCCATGATAAGACATAAGTGTTTCACCTTTGATTATAAAAAATCTTGTGAGTCTTTATTCTAGTGTTGAATATGTTAGATCTCCTCAAATAAATGTTTGTTATGTTCTAGAGACTTCAAAATAGACACTTCCATCTATTAATTTTTTTATTCTTTCTCACCTTTCCAATTTAATAAAATAGACAATATAAAAATAACAAGGTTTAATACCACTTATAAATGATATGAATTATGTACACTCTAATACCAGTAATCTAGGGGCTATGAGAAAGCCTAGTGTACAACCTACTTAAATAGATTAAGTCAAGTATATATGGAAATAATTTGTGAAATAAAAAAAAGTTATAAATTACAAAACATGAAATGGAATATAATAAAAATATGTGGAATTTTTTTTACACAGTCAACACAAGAGGTTTACCAAATAGTGCAACTTATATTCAAATATAATTATTATTTAAAGTACACATGTGTACAGTATACCATAATATAGACAATGCAAGTTATTATGTCCATATATGGATGAAAATATTTATTTATTTTTCTCTAATATAGTGTCATTAGACAAGGCTCAAAAATTAGGTTCCTGTGATCAAAGACATAAACATCCTAATTAATTTACCCAATCCAAGAAGGGATCATATGATATGAGATGGATGAGACATATAAGTATTTATCATGTTGTAGATATGGAAAATTAAGGAAGAGGTTATGGTCACTTACTTATCTAAATGATAATCTATTGATAACTTTGTTATGTGTCTATACATCATTACAAGGAAGTAGTTTTAGTACATGATTACAAAAGTGGATTATTTAAAAAATGATTCATCTTATATGTGAGTAATGGTTTCAATTCTATTTAGATATGCACTTCAAATTATACCAGTGTTTAATTGATGAAAATAATAATGTCATGGAGTATACATAAATAGTTACACCTAGTGTGTTACATCGCAATGAAATGATAATGAGAGACTGATTATGTGTAAAGGTCTTATACAAATATACAATGATATCTAAAATGTAAATAATGAATGTGTAATTCTTATGACATGTGAGAAGACTATGAGGTGATTTGCAATGTGGTGGGAAGCTAAAAGTGTCACGATGTTCTCCTAAACATCATAGAATTTTTAGATGGAACATGGCGATGCAAGTGGATAAAAATTTATGAACATTGTGATATGAAGTGACCAATACTATACATGTTTTGATAATTTTGGAGTGCCTATATAGGTTTATAAGAACTATCAAGTATTGGAATAATGTGTGTAGTATGTTGCAATGTGTTGTGAAAGCATGCAAAGGTTAAAAAATTGCACTACAAGTGTCATAGAGGTATGCAAATTATGTTGGAAAAAAGAGCATGTGTGGAATCATCGAATGTGTCGGTCAAAGAATAATGTTGTCCACAAGTGGAAAAAAAATTAAAAATAAATTGAAAAATAAATCCTAAAAATGCTTAATGATGTTTTTAAAAAATACAAAAAAATGTATATTCACTACATCTTTGTATATATAATCTAAAAGTCATATGTTTGACTAATATCAATGACCCAAACTCAAGATATTTTTGACTAAAATTGGAACTATATGTGACCTTTTTATGATAAAAAATGGGACTTTCATTAATGTATTGCATGAACTTGGTTTGATCTAACTGTGTCCCATTTGGTGCAACTTAACTTTTCTTAGTATGATTTGATTGAGGACTATAATACCTATTCATAAAAAATTTACTCATCTTCTAGATTTTCATAGAATTAAATCTATTTTTAGGTCATCTTGATCCCTATAAACACTCTAAATGACTCATAAACTATCTTACAAGGTTTGTATTTCTAATCAACAAGATTTATGTAGTAATGAAGAGAATGAATAGGATCTTCCACTTTGGCACATGAGTTCTAAACTTGAAATAAAAGCTACTAATGATAGCACAAGGCTAGATGAGCAACACCCTATAAGTATGGTAAGATCTAGTGTATAAGATCCTCCTTGAGTGAAAGGAATAAAAATAATGATAACTATGCAATGCGTAAAATGAGAAAAGGTCACTGAAATTGGGTCATTTCTTACATCTATCAAGCCAATAAGAAAATAAAACCTAGGGCATAATGGACTGAAAAAAATTCAAAAGTTCATTTTTAGTGACATCCATTTTAAGGTTCATAGAGCTCTAGTCATGAAATAAAACATTCCTGCTCTAGTATTTAAGGGATTGTTTAGTTAAAAATTAAACACCAACATATCCTTATCATATGCACTTTCCATATTCCTAATCCTTTCAACAAAAACAACATTGATGATGATGATGATGACGATGATGATGATGATGATGATGATGATGATGATGATGATGATGATGATGATGATGATGATGATGATGATGATGATGATGAGGATGAGGATGATGATGATGATGACGACGACGACGATGACGATGATGATGATGATGATGATGATGATGATGATGATGATGATGATGATGATGATGATGATGATGATGATGATGATGATGATGATGATGATGATGATGATGATGATGATGATGATGAGGATGAGGATGACGATGAGGATGATGATGATGATGATGATGATGATGATGATGATGATGATGATGATGATGATGATGATGATGATGATGATGATGATGATGATGATGATGATGATGATGATGATACAATAGAACCCTTACTTTTTAACAATCTAAAAAATCATGGTCATCAGTAAGCTAATTATATAGGGTCACTAATCGCTAAATCTCCAAATTGAGGTCAAAAGTATAGCTTATACATGGTCAAATGTAATGAATCGCTTGACTAAAGGTATAAAGCTTTGTATCATTGAATCTGTAGCCTTGGTCAATAGTCTACACATGTATTGAATAGCCATCCTAATTGTTTATATATATATATATATATATATATATATATATATATATATATATATATATATAAATATAAAATTGGGAAATACCAAGTTTTTAAAAACCCTCTAGAAGTGAATATTGAAATTTTATAACATTGAAAGGTTAACTTGGCATTGAATATTGATCATAAATTTCTTTTATCATTAATGCCATTAATAGATATTAATTTCAACCAAATTATGAAATATCACATTGTGAGATCTATCAATGCAATTAATAGCGATTAGTTTAAACCAAGATATAAAATATCAATTATTACATTGGTGGAAAAATAAAAGATCAATAATATTAAAATTAAATTTCAAATATTTATACATGTTAAGCCTTAAACATTCATAAAATAGTAATATTTGATTGATTAATTAAAAAAATATTAAATTGTGTGATTCCAATAAATCTAAATATTATAATGATGATGATGATGATGATGATGATGATATGATGATGATGATGATGATGATGATGATGATGATGATGATGATGATGATGATGATGATGATGATGATGATACAATAAAACCCTTACTTTTTAACAATCTAAAAAATCATGGTCATCAGTAAGCTAATTATATAGGGTCACTAATCGCTAAATCTCCAAATTGAGGTCAAAAGTATAGCTTATACATGGTCAAATGTAATGAATCGCTTGACTAAAGGTATAAAGCTTTGTATCATTGAATCTGTAGCCTTGGTCAATAGTCTACACATGTATTGAATAGCCATCCTAATTGTTTATATATATATATATATATATATATATATATATATATAAATATAAAATTGGGAAATACCAAGTTTTTAAAAACCCTCTAGAAGTGAATATTGAAATTTTAAAACATTGAAAGGTTAACTTGGCATTGAATATTGATCATAAATTTCTTTTATCATTAATGCCATTAATAGATATTAATTTCAACCAAATTATGAAATATCACATTGTGAGATCTATCAATGCAATTAATAGCGATTAGTTTAAACCAAGATATAAAATATCAATTATTACATTGGTGGAAAAATAAAAGATCAATAATATTAAAATTAAATTTCAAATATTTATACATGTTAAGCCTTAAACATTCATAAAATAGTAATATTTGATTGATTAATTAAAAAAATATTAAATTGTGTGATTCCAATAAATCTAAATATTATAATGATGATGATGATGATGATGATGATAATGATGATGATGATGATGATGATGATGATGATGATGATGATGATGATGAAGATGAAAATAAAATATAAAACAATATTACTCATCAAAACAAAAATATAAAACCCCCATACCTTGTACACATTCAGAAAAGAACTTACACTAAGATACTGCAAGGTTGACATATAACTCAAAGTACAATACCACATGTGGTAGTTATGGATGCATTGTTTCTATGTTTTCAAATCCATTTCTAAACTAAAACTAGAAAAAAATCAACATCTTAGTTAATCGCATTGACATATCATTATAAAAAGATAGAAAATGGCTATAATATTTGTGAGTTCTAATTGACCATCTAAAAGAATAAACCCACACCCAAGCTAACTGAGGCAATACTTGGCTCCAACTAAAACTAAAAAATGTCAACATCTCAATTGATGGCAATGGTATATCGAGATAAAATAAGATTCAAAATGGTAATAATATGTGGGGTGGGTGGAGGGTGAAAATCCTAGAAGGATAAGTCTACAGGAAAGCTAAGCTAGGTATTACTTGATTTCAATTAAAACTAAAAATATCAACATCTCAAATAATGTTATGGACATATCATGATAAACGAAGTGAGAAAATAGTTATAATCTATGTAAGGCACATGGACAGTGACCATTCCACAAGGATAAGCTCACACTGAAATTAAATTGGCAATACTTGGCCTAAATGACAACTTCTCAATTAATAGCATTGGCATATCATGATAAAATCTGGAAAATGGTTACAATCTGTGTAGGGTGTGTGGAAACTGACCTTACTGATGGAAAGCAGAGAGAATAAAAATAACAAAAATAGAGATAGATGCACTCATATTGCTACAACAATCAAAAGAAAGGATTTTTTAATTTTCTTGATTCTCTATTAAAATCTATGATCATGGGCTACATAAATAGAGTTGAAAACAAATAAAGAACTATAACTAGACTAATCTTTAACTAAAGTTGTGCATGCAAGTTGAGATAACTTATGCAGATGATCATGCAAAATACGTGCATGGGAAGGCTAAACAGGGAGTGGAGAAATTAACTCCAATTTCTAACACTCCCCCTTAATTTTTACCACTAACTACTTCAACATTTACAATGCCTAAATTTTGTCTTAGATAATCAAAACTCTCTTTTGATAATGCCTTTGTGAATATATCTACCAATTGGTCTTCAGATCTATAAAACTCTAAATATTTCTCCATTGTTCACTAACTCTCTGATAAAATAGAATCTTGTATCAATGTGCTTGCTCCTCTTGTGAAAAACATGATTTTTTGACAATGCAATTGCTGATTTGTTGTCACAAAAGATTGGTGTTGACTCCTTCTATGCTTGTAATAAATTTGTCAATACTCTCCTCATCCAAGTTGTTTGACATGTTGTTGATGTGGCTGCTACATACTCTACTTCAACTGATGAAAGCGTCACTATAGGTTGCTTTTTGGATGCCCATGTGACCACACTTGTTCCAAAAAGAAAGGCATGTCTAAAAGCACTCTTCCTGTCATCAATGTTACCTACAAAATCACTATCAGTATAACCAATCAAACCAAAATCATTAGTTGTGGAATATAAAATTCCATATTTTGTTGTTCCTTCCACATATCTCAATATCCTCTTTCCAACTTGCTAATGTGAGTCTTTTAGTGACTCCATGAATCTAGAGATTAAACTGACCTCATACGTGATATCTGGTCTTGTAGCTGTAAGATACATCAAACTACCAATTAGTATTTAAAATGTTGTAGAATCAACATTAGACCCTTTGTCTTCTTTGCTAATTTTGGTCCATGTAGCAACTGGTGTAGGTGTTGATTTACAATTCAACATCTTAAACCTCCTTAACACATCCTTTGCGTATTTAGTTTGACAAATAAATATTACCTTCTCTAATTGTACAACTTCAATGCCCAAAAAATACTTCATTAATCCCAAATCTGTCATTTCAAATTATTTCTTCATTGCTGATTTAAATGTGTCTACAGACAAATTTCTAGTGAAAATAAAATCATCAACATACAAACACACAATCAAAACCTAACCTTATTTGTTGATTTTTGTGTACAATTTAGGCTCACTATTGATTCTATTGAATCCATTGTTTGTCATGTATGAATCAATCCTACTATACCATGCTCTTGGTGCTTTCTTGAGACCATAGAGGGCCATCTTCAATCTGTAGACTTTTTCTTCATGTCCATGCACTACATAACCTGGTGGTTGTTTCACATTAACTTCTTCATCTAGGAAACCATTCAAGAAAGTTGATTTGACATCCATTTGATATACATTCCAATTATTTTTTGCAGCTATTGCTAAAACCATTCTAATAGTATCAAGTCTAGCAACTGGATAAAATGCTTCATTATAATCAATTCCATGTTCTTATGCAAAACCTTTCGCTACTAACCTTGCCTTGTGCTTTTCAACCTTTCCTTCTGCATCAAATTTGGTCTTATAAACCCATTTGACTCCTATGCAATCCTTACCTTTAGGTAGATTAATTAGATCCCATGTTTGATTTCTCTCAATGGCATTCATCTCTTCATCCATTTATTTTATCCAATGTTCATCATTAACTACTTCATAATACATAGGATCATGAGAGAAAAAATCAAAATTTGAACATAAATGTAACTTCTCTTCTTCTTGATTATAAATCTCATTCAAGTTTCTCATTTTTTTACCTTTAAACTTTGATCTTAAAGTGACAAGAGTGGATTTGATTCATCACTTACTTGTCAATTGGGAGTAGGATGACATGCATGACCAGATGATTCACCTTGTGCTAATCTAATAGGTATTCTTATTGGAGTGCTTGTTCTTGCTTGTGGAGAAGATTGATCACCTTGAAAATTTTGTTCTTCAAATTCTTCTTCATTTTGGGGAATTGGTGCTACAATTGTGATGGTTTTATTAATGCTTCCATCCCATGCTTCTTCCTCCTTAAATTCCACATCTTTCCTAATAATCACTTTCTTTGAAATGGGGTTATACAGCTTATAAGCCTTTGATTCTTCACTATAGCCTATAAAAATGCATTTCTCACCTCTATCATCAAATTTTCTTCTCAATTTAGATGGTATAAGAGAATATGCAATACAACTAAAGATTTTGAAATGATGCACACTAAGCTTCTTACCACTCCAAGGTTCTTGTGGAATTCGATCCTTGACACTCTTTGTTGGGCTTCTATTCAGAATATATACTGCACATGCTACTACTTTTGCCTAATATTCATTTGACAAATGTTTGGCCTTGAACATGCTTCTAGCCATCTCCATGATTGTTTTATTCTTCCTTTTTGTTACACCATTTTGTTGTGTTGTGTACCTTGTAGTCAATTTCCTTTTAATGCCATGATATCTGCAAAAATCTTGAAATTCATTAGACATATATTCACCTCCTCTATTTGATCTAAGTACCTTGATGTAAATGCCACTCTACTTTTCAACCATAGCCTTGAATCCTTTAAATTTTCCAAAGGCTTCAGACTTATTTTTGAGAAAATATATCCAAGTCTTTCTGTAAAAATCATCAATGAAGGTTAGAAAATAAGAACTACCTCCAAATGATGGAATTTTCATTGGTCCACATAAATCACTATGGACTAGCTCCAATATTACCCTTGCTCTATATGAGGCTCCTACTGGAAAGCTCTCTATATAATGTTTTTCCAGAATGCAACTTTCACATAAACTTCTTGGCTGTTCTATTGGTGGTAATCCCTTCACCATATTTTTCTTTTGTAACAAATTCAAACCTCCAGAATGTAAATGTGCATACCCTAAATGCCATAGCCATGATTGGTCTAGATGCATGGTTTTGAAGTGGGCTTCCTCTTCTCCTTGGATGCACATAATTCGAAGAGGGAATATTTGATTCTTGGTCATCTCCCCTTTTCCTATGAACATGTCATTTGGAAATTTATCTAGTATTGTGCAAACATTATCCATAAAAGATACTTTGTTACCTTTCTGTGCTAACTACCCAACACTCATAAGATTATGCTTTAGTCCATGTACAAAATAAACATCAGGAATAAATCTTCTTTCACCATTTTTGGCCAAAACATTTATTACTCCTTTACCCATTATATCCACTTTATTATCATTTCCTAATTTCACTTCAGATTTTAGGGAATCATCATGACTAGCAAACAGTTATTTTTTCCCTGTAATATGATTATTGCATCCACTATCTAAGAACCAAATATCTCTAGCATTTTCTTGAGCAACATGACAAGTGAGAAATAAGCTTCCAGATTTAGAATTAGATTTATTTGTGAAATTAGCATTCTTCTTGTCCACATCTCCTTGTTTCTTTCTGCATTCACTTGCATAATGTCCATATTTTTTGCAGCAATAACATTGAATGTTAGATTTATCAAACCTCTATGAATTTTGCTGGAAGTGATTGTTGCCACATCCTCTATTGTTGTAGTTTTGATTATTGTTTTCACCTTGATCTGGATTGTTCCTTCCGTTTCTGCCTCTACCTCTTCCTCTGAAGTTTGACCTTCCTCTTCCTCTTCCTCTGCCAAATGATACCTGAGACTTGAAAGCATTCTCAAAATAAGTATTGTTATTCCTATTCATTCTGGATTCATGTGTTAACAAATATCCCATCAATTCATCTATTGATAACTGTTCCAAATCCTTGGTTTCCTCAACTTGAAAGCATTCTCAAAATAAGTATTGTTATTCCTATTCATTCTGGATTCATGTGTTAACAAATATCCCATCAATTCATCTATTGATAACTGTTCCAAATCCTTGGTTTCCTCAATAGCTACAACTATTGCATCAAATTTGCTAGGTAAACACCTAAGAATTTTTTTTATGATCTTTTGATCTATTATTGTTTCTCCATTAGATTTGATTTGGTTCACAATATTCAATACTTGACCCCTAAACTGGTCTCTAGACTCTGAATCATTCATTTGTAAATTTTCAAAATTTCTCCTAAGAGATTGCAATTTAGCTAATTTCACCTTTGTATTACCTTTATAGGTAGTCTCTAAGATTTTCCATGCTGACTTGGATCTCGTTGCTGGTGCAACTCTAGAAAAAATAGATTCATCCATTGCCTGTTGGATTAGGAATAGAGCTTTTGCATCCTTTTTCTTGTTTTTTTTAAGCTCTTCCTTTTGTGATCGAGTTAATGCCTGATGGGCAGCCTCATCTTGTGGTTCTACAAAGCCATTTTCTACCAAATCCCAAACAACTTGTGAGCAAAACAATGTTCTCATTTTAATTGCCCAAAAATCATAATTCTTACAATTAAAAATGGGAATATGGAGCTGAGAAATGCTGTTGTTTGTTGTCATGTCTCAAGCTGAAATACCACAATGAACAGTGGCTACAATTTGTCTATATTTTTTGTCCTCCAATGTGTTTTGACAGCTTACAAAATTTGGATGTCGCTGGGACAAAGGATGACAGCATCTATGCAAGGAGGGTTGAAGGCAAGCAGTAATAGAAAGGAGCATGGAAGACCAACAGGCTAGGAGCATCCAATGGAATCCTTTGTAAAACCCTAATTCGAGTGGATGAAGTGTCCACACAGGGGAGGCCAATGATCCTTTGCGGCTAGCCTTGGATGGATGGTGCGAGGATCTGCAGGGAAACCAAGAAGCTGCAAAATCTAAATCAAAACCTCTGTAGGATGTTGTGGAGACTTATTAACACCAAAGAATCCATACAAAGGCTATCTCTTCCATGCTCTAATTTGCTTCACGCTAGACTACCGCTTCCACCCTTTTCAAATTGACTTCACCACCAAGATTTGTCATCTGAATATTGATTGGAGGGGAAGCGTGTGCCTGGATATGTGTGTTGCAAGTGTTGATGCTGGTGTGTTTGATGATGGCAAACCCTCACCTTGCATGTTTCATAGATCCACAATTTTGTGAGGTAGGCTGTGTCTCCCAAACGCTCAGCGCAACCCTCTCTGTGCTTCTTCGTGTGAGGATGTTGTTGTGTCTTTCCAAGGCTCTCCAAAGAATGTAGCAAATGACAAAGATCTTCTCCTCCAAAGGCTATGATACCAATTTGATGGAAAGCAGAGAGAATTAAAATAACAGAAATAGAGATAGGCACACTCAGATTGCTACTGCGATCAAAAGAAAGGATTTTTTAATTTTCTTGATTCTCTATTAAAATCTGCAATCATGAGCTACATAAATAGAATTGAAAACAAACAAAGAACTGTAACTAGACTAATCTTTAACTAAAGTTGTGCATGCAAGCTAAGATAACTTAAGTAAATGATCATGGAAACTGCGTGCATGGGAAGGCTGAACAGGAAGTGGAGAAATTAACTCCAGTTTCTAACACATACCACAATGATGAGCCAACACACAAGCTAAACTAGGCAATACTTGGCCGACATTATCTGTGTCCTTTGATTCTATTCTGAAAGTGGCTAAATTTGTTGGGTTTAATAATATATAATAAATTATTGCGCCAAGTTGAACTGTTCATCCAGTCTTCTAAGCTTAAAAGTTTTCACGTGGTCGAATTCACATTCCAGAATGGTAGCTGTACTATTCTTTTAACTCAAGAATGGCAGCTGAGTGTTCTTAACAATTGACTAATGAGATTCGAAAATCCCACATTGTCTTTAAATGAAAATTTCGTATCAAAAAACCATTCGAAGATATTGCTATCAATGTTTTGTTTTCAGCGCAGTAAATTAAAACACTGAATTTTTTTAAAGAGGATTCACTGTTTATCGAAGCATACGCGGACTAAAGACAAAAGAAAAAACCGTGCAAGTTGTACCATAGAAACAAATGATCCTCCAGCCGCCTACCCTTCCAGGATCACACTTTCCAGTATACTAAGAGTTAAGATAAAACTGTGGGTTAAATTTTAAAAAACAATTGTGCAACAAAATATTCACTGCGAAAGAAATCAAGCCATCTACTGCCGGAATATTTTATTACATATATAGGATTTTCCGATGGCATGTCGGCATTGCAGTGAATAAAATATGTAGCTAAATGCATTCTCATATGCATCACATGCTAACAACTCTTCACTGTGGATTTTTAAATCAACCCGCAGCTTCAATATTTGCTATATATGGCCTTGTATGGACAGTCCATCATCGCACATAATAACGATTATCGAAGAAGTAATAGCTCCTCTGCATTGAATTCCATCGGTATGGGTAGGGCTCCTTGCTGTGCGAAAGATGCGGGCCTCAATCGCGGGGCCTGGACTGCCCAGGAGGATATGATCCTGGCTCAATACATCACAATTCATGACGATGGTAGATGGAGATCCGTACCCCTAAAAGCAGGTAAAATGTCAATGCATTTATTCTCATCATTCAATTGTTGAAGGAAAATTAAAATATAAACCCTGACCCTAAGCAGCTCTGTCAAGCAATTAATAGCTCATGTTAAATATGTCTGTCAGGTCTGAAGCGGTGTGGGAAGAGTTGTAGATTGCGTTGGTTGAACTACCTGCGTCCTGACATTAAGCGTGGTAACATTTCTCCTGATGAAGAGGACCTCATTATCAGAATGCATGGTATCCTTGGCAATAGGTAATAGAGCAAATATTCTTAGACTGACTGTAAATGATCGGTCATGGCGGTTATAGATTTTACAGGCATGACATGTGCTTATGATATGTATTCAGGTGGTCGCTAATAGCAGGTCGACTGCCTGGGCGAACAGACAACGAAATCAAGAATTACTGGAACACTCAATTGATAAAGAAGCTTCAACACAACGACGGATCCAGTGCTCCCGAAACGAAAAAATCCAAATGTTCATCTCGCCGTGTGAAAGATCATCATCTAGTCAAAAGTGTTCCCGTGCGAACAACTCCGGTGAGACTAGCAAAATGCAGCGGAAAACCTGAGTTAAACAGTGGTTCAGATCACCGAAATTTCGAATTGAAGGGTGATTCCGCACAAATTTTCGACGCCTCCAAATCGTGGTGCGAGTTATGGGCGGATGAGTTAATGACAGGCAGTGATTTTGAGTTGCTCGACATTACCACGGATAAGAATATCATCGAGGCAAAATCCCCGTCCATACAAGTTAACGGACACCGTTCTCCCTTCTCTGTGTCTAATTTTACGGACGAACCATTCCCACATTCTCAGCCTGCTGCAGAAAATGAATTTAATCCATTCAAGTCCTCGGTATACTCCAGCGAGCTATCTTCTCCTGACAGTAATCTCTTCTCCTCTCTGTGCGTTTCTCCAAAGGATTTCCGAACGGAAGAGTTTGAAGAAACGCCAAGTAATGAGATGGAACAAACGTGTTCTCTACAGATTGATACTCAAAATGTTGGAAGTTTTGTTTCCAGAAATGAGCAAAGAATCGAACAAATCTTGAATGATATTGCCGAGGAAACTGATTGGGTAGACGAATTACTACGTTTTAAGATGTCAAGCCCGATATCGCCCAGACCATTACACGGGTGAATAGGCCGAAATAATCAGAAAATCTGTTGCATGTAATGTATACAGTTTTCAATCAAGAAACACTGCTGTTGCAGCTTGAGTATGATTCCATTTATTTCATGTGCCCATGAAAATGAATACCACATGCTTAGCGGTGACGTCGTTCTCTTAAAAATTATGTTAAGAATACTACTACGCGGCTAAATTGACGATCACGTTTCACTATGATACCTGGAAAATATTCGTAGGGTGTAATTATGTCAATAAGGATGTTACAACAGTAATTAATAACAAAAAAAAATTATAAAAAAATAAATAATTAATAAGTTAAAAATAGAATTGTTATCTAAATTTAATTTTTTTATAAAAGAAAATAAAATACTAAAAATAATTTTAATTTGTTATTTATAATTTATATTAAAATAAAATTTAATTTTAAAATTAATTTGATTTATTATTTTTAATGATTATTAAAATATATTTTTTTAATAGTTTTTGAAATTTATTATCTTTAGTAATATATTATATTTAAAAACATTTTATTTTTAAAAAAAAAAAAATTTATAAAGAAACCTATTATTTTAATAACTTATTTTTTTTATATCGCATCTCTTTGGGTTCTTTTTTTAATACCACCTCATTTAACTAGGAATCCCTTGCTGAAGCTAGCTAATTCTTTTTAAGAGGGTATTAGTGAGAAAATTATATGAGTTTTTAAACTCATTAGCAGTACTATGATTTATTAAATTTTATGGAATACATATTACGGAGAAAAATTAGTACCACTTTACCTAAAAGACTATTTAAAAAATAAGAAAATAAATAACGTTTGGTTACATACAAAGTTATAGTTGGAAACTAGAAATATAGTATCAAATACCATAAATGTTCAACTCTACTACTTCTAAATCCCTAAAAGTTTCTTCGTAAAAAATAGTTGCTCTTATTTTAAAGTGCAGATATATTTTTAAAAATTTCTAAACTTTTGATGATTCATAGGATTGGTGTAAGAAAATTTTTAGGGAAGTAACTCTTAGCATGGGACCCATCTATAAATTTATTCTTTTTTCTTCATTTCTCGAACCATGCCTCTTCTTCTATAAACTCATTTATATATGTAAGGATAATTTATTCCTTGCTTGCATCTCTACTTTGCTCAATTGGATATTAAATGAAGAAATCAATGTTACACTAATTTACTTCTAATATTTTCTTATTTATATCTATAATATTTTTTGCTTCACTTATTTCATCTCTTCATCTGCATTATCATGTTTAAAGGGAGAATATTATGCAACAACTTAAAAATCAACATCATCTTCAATATTTTCTTGATGTATATAGCCATTTACATGCATATCTTCCACTTTTTCAGCAACCTTCAATGCGATGTTCTTTTCAACCATTCTTAATTTCTTATTTTAATCTTCATCTTCTTCATTTATCTCTTCACTTTCATCTTTAAGGTCCATGATATCAATCTATAGAACACATTTAACATATTCAGCTACACCATCTCTATGGATAAATTTTTTTGTCAATGAATTTATTTCTCATGTCCTACTAATTATATAAAAATATGGTTCTATAAGATATTATTTCATCACTTCTAAGGAATTATGTTACAAACCCTCAGGTTGCACTTAGAATAATGTTGTATATTTTTTAAGACTAATTATTGAAGAGTCATTTACTCAACCACAATTATACTATATAACTTTAGTCGATTATAAACTCAACAAATTAGAACAATATTAGTTCTAACTTCCAATACTAAATGCAATATAATATATATCACAATTTTGGGGAAAATAAATGCATTAGGACACAGCGACAACTACTCCACTAATACAATAATGAATGCTCATGTATATGCAAATACAATACATTTATATTTACATTAAGCATTCAACCTTAATAATATAAATAGATATCAAGCCCTTTGGAGCTCGAGTTGAACAAACTCATGTATCATTGATAATCTCAATTACAGCCTCTAGGTACGTATACTATTATCATGAGGAAGAGCATCATTCAAGCACATTTTTCAACCAACCTCAGACTAATGATACCCTACATGATCTTCTGCACAATCCCCAATCTAAAATGTCTCTCCCTTTAGGGATATGTGGATAAAATGATGCAAGAATTTAGAGAACAAACTAGTACTTATGTGTGCATGATTTATATAATTAAACATATAGTGTATCATCGAAAACATGTTTCTTTTGTAAGATATCACACTGACATGTAAATTATACATACTAAAAGATAATGTCTCACTATACATTATATGAACACAAGATTTATACTAATTACATCCTCCTAGTAATCATATCACATCACATGATATCTAAATGAGTAAAAAAAAAATATTTCTACTCTATCAATGCATGAATGAATCATACATTATTATCTAACTCATACATGAAATAATACCTATAGTATATACCACCTGAGTGTGTTTTATATTTATCATAAATTGTAATTTTCTAACTACTGTAATAAGATCCAAACAACTAAATCCCATGATATCACATATTATCATAATCTAATGTTCCAAGGTATAACTACTAGTTTTCCCACATTTAACCATACTAAGTAGTCATAGATGCATGGAAGCATATGCTTTTAATTAATCAGTTACATATAATAAAGTAAATCATACAACACATAAATATCTAACCTAACAATCCTTTATACTTTCAAATTTGTATGAATATAAACATAATATCATACGAAATGTTATAAACATATTGTAAGATGTCTAATCACTTACACATGAATTACTTTCATAAATATACTACATGTAAGTTTTCATATTTACATGACACTAAATAATTTGACCCTATTGACATGTTGCATAACACAAGAAATAAAATATTACTTAGTCACTACAAACATTATAAGTAAAGTCACATTATAGATTTAGATCATATAAATATATCCATCTAAGATAAAGTATTAATCAAATAGGAATATAATAATATTATGATAATAATGTTTAAGTTTGATATAGATTACCCATATCATGATGATATACAACTTTAAGCATAGTCATCATACATAAGTGACGTACAAGGATAAATAGTCACATTAAATCACTGATTGACTAAAGTTCATTAATTCAACTAATATAAATTAGAGGATCAAAATAAGTATGTTGAAAAGTCATTGTCATCATCATCATAATAATAATAACACAATATAATCTAAAATGGATTGTCTTCATATATGATTATGATCATGATATATCAACAAATATAATGGAGATATCTAAATAACATAATGCAACGCTAAATTATATGATTAAGTCCAGTATTCTAGTGAATTTATGAGTATGACATTTAGTTAATGGGCATATTCTTTATTTATTCAAAGAGGATATTTATGGTGCTAAAATCTAGTGTGTAATAAGTTCCCTGATTGTGTCAAGTAAAATAATAAAGTTTACTAAGTAGATATAGATAGTATTCCAACATTGATTTTTAATAATTATCACTTATGTATTTTAATGTCCATCCTTATAAGGACCCCATATTAACCTAGTTCATTAGTAAAATGCAACTCAATTTAGAAACACAATATGGAAATTTGAAAAAAAAATATAGTTCCACCTTCCACTGAATATTCGATCTTGCATTAACAAAAAATCATATTATTTATTTTGATAATTTACATCGACTATAATGAAACTCAATTTTTTAGTTTAGTGACATTGGTGTTTTACCTAATTAATTATTATTCTACATGAACAATAGAATGACACATATTACTATTTGGATAATTCACTGTAGTTGACATTAAGGATTCAATTTTAACTCATTATTCTAAAATAATTCCTCCAGATTCTCTATATTGACTTAGCATTATAATTATTATACACAACATACCAATATCTTTGTAGAATGTTTAATTTTTACATAAAGCATTTTAGTTTTTTCACAACATTCAATTAATTACTCAACAACTTATCAAATGACTTGGCATTTCATTAATAGCTTAGTGTTCTAATATAAAATGTTTTCCACAACAATTTATAAATGTATACGTAGTGACATATACAATGTATCAATTTCAACAAACATAATGTTTGAAACATAAACTCAATGTTACCAATTATATGGATTCACATTTCAAAATAGGGTCTTAACATTTGATTTTAGGTTATTATAATTTAAATTAAAACACATCAAATCAACATGCAACATTTTATTTTCTTTTATTTAAAATACTAAGTGTATTTCGACTCAGCTTGTTACTTAAAGCATAGCATTTTAAATAAATAACCTAGCTTTACAACAATTAACTCAACTTTTCTATCAAAGCTCAGTCATATAACATACATCATTCCATTTATATTAGGTGTTTTATTATCTATATTTCCTTTTCATAACATTTCAAATAAAAATACATGGCATATTTTTAATATAAACGTAGTCAATACTAAATAAAACACGTTGATTTTTTTTTTTTGATAGAAGATAATATGCTGGCCACTCAAAATTGAAATGCAGACTTCAAAGAGAATATGTAGGAATATAAAATGTAGAGTAGATAAAAATATAATATAATCTACACATATTACAAAACAACTATGCAATTTCATTGAAGGACTATACAAGTTCGATGGAGATAAGAAAATATACACAAGATATTATCATGGGTGTAGACATATTCAAAATATAGTCTCTAACTATTGATACGTAAGAAAAAAATATTTTACTATGAATATTTGAATAAGATAAACACAACCCAATCTTTATACATTAGCTTTTAAAACTAAAATATAAATTTGAATAAGGTAAAACACAGGTCTCTTACACAAAACTTCACTCAAGTTCACCACACTAGACATTGGCAGTAAATAATAATGCATGTCTAATATACAAAATAGAGGGTTTTAAGAATGTGTAATGCATGCCAATATAGACTCAGGATAAATTAAATTAAGGTGTAGGTCTAAAACCTAAATGTAGCCTCATAAGTTTATAGATGCCTCATGGAATTAAAATGCCATGCAACTATAATATGCAGCTTATATAAATTAAACTCAAGCTTTATGGGTTGAAATGCTGACTAAAATAATATAATATAACATATATGGCTAAGATAGTGAGACATATATATATATATATATATATATATATATATATATATATATATATATATATATATATATATATATATCACCTCATTTGACACATAAAAAGAATTACAAAACCAACGGGGTAGATTTGATGGAAAAATAACTTTGATTGGATTTTCATGCTTTCTTCTCATTTCTTTCTTCCATCCTTCTCCTCTTCAATGTCCATGTTTTTTTTCCACTTCCACACATTTTTCCTTCATTCATAAAACTTACTATTGTCTCTATTATTGTGCCTCATTTCTCGCATGTTACATCCCTTTGTTTCCATTCCATGCATAATACTTTATACTTTATTTAAATTTACTAACTATAGTTTATTCTCTCCCAAATATGTAGTCTTTCTTCCATTTAACTTGTAAAACTGGCTAAGTTAACTAAGGTAGTCATAAAATCTATTTTTCAATTATAAATGTAACTTGTGCATGTATTTTTAAGACTAATTTATATTGTATTAAATCAAATTTAGAATTCCAAAATTATTACATTTTAATGAAAACAATCATTACTAGGATAATTATTTATTTGACTAATAGATACTAAGTCATTAATTACCTTTTATTTGTAAAATAATTGTATCTACAATATAAATATTTATATAATAATTAATAGTTACTTTTCTAATTGAAATTTAAAAATAAAATAAATTAGAATTAATAAATCTAATGCATATCCACACAAACAAATATAATCACAAAAGATATTTCTTAATTACGCACTAATATTTTATGCATATAATTTTTAAAATCTAATGTCTGTATACATAGGGTCACTACTAATTTCTTTGTCATTGCTTAATCATTCCATGTAGCCTATCCTATCCAATGATGTTATCCCTCATCAAGCTTTGAGGGTAAGATTAAGCCTACGTCCATCTTAAAACAAGTGGATAGTTAGTTTGAATCATCATATATCAACCAATAATTTAAAGCTAATAAATATACATATCCACAATATATAGAATAATAAAATATAACTATCACATCATATATACTAATCAATAATGTCACTCTCTCATTATAATATATGTCATAAATCTCATGTCAAAGTATTGATATTCAAATAATAACCATATTATCAATAAATTTAAAGGTTATTAATTATAAAGTGAAATCAGGATGTGACAAATTTATGATCTTAGAATATTCTCTCTTTGTTCTAACCACACATGGCATGATCCATGGCATCTTTATCTTCTATTTCTCTTGAAAAATATTCTATCTCACAATCATATCACTCAAATCTATGATAACCTCCATAGTTATTTTTTTCTACTTTTTTAATTATATGTAGCTCCATCTTTCTTTCCTCATAATCTTCATCTTTAGTTTTCCATAATCTTTTTCTATGAATAATTATTTTAAATCCTTCCACTCTACTTTTTAAATCTTGTAATTCATGTCCATCTAAGCATAACCTCTTCATCCTCTTACCATATTGATTTAAAATGTTATTCAAAACATATTTTTTCTCTAGAATAAAATTTTAAATATATAAGATATCACACAACATTACCTTCAATTTTATACCATGAACACTCTGATATTAAATGATGAATCTAAAAAGTATAATAAAATAAAATCACATACCATTATACAAACAATTATTGAGCAGAAGAGTAAATACTATTATAATTATTCATCATTTATTATTCTAATAAAATAAGATGCATTTTTTCTAATAATACACAACACTATTAAAATTATAATATTACAAATCTAATTCTAAAGTTAACTAAACTTAATAATTTTAATTTTTATTGAAATAAAATTTAATCTTACAGTTAATCAAATTTATTATTTTTAATATTTTTTTAAATTTATTATTTTTAATATTTTTTTAAATTTATTATTTAAATAAAAAAGATTACTTTAAATTTATTTATTTATAAATTATTATTTTTTAATAATTTGTTTTTATGGTACTTCATTAAAGGTTGTCGACTGTAAAAATTAATAGGTGATCTTAAAATTAATATCTATTTGATTCTTATAAGTCATATTTCAATAAAGTTATGATATCTTAAATATATGGTAGAGTTTCGAACCCTTTTTTATTTGAAAATATTTTTTCAAATTCCAATATAGTTATATAGTTATATAGAGATTATGAAAAATAAATGATTTATAAGATATTTTTAATATTAAAAGTTTTTATTAACATTTTTTTAATGGAGGAAAATGTTAGGGGGTGCAAATTTTGAAAGAGTCCTAGATATTCTTAAAATTTCGAAATAATCCAAACTATTCCGATTATTAACTTTGTTAGTAGGATTTTAAGGTTGTCTCTAATTTATAATAGTTTAAAATTACTTAATTATTTATGATAAATTAAGGAGTTCATTCCACTATAATATGCTATTGAAATAATTATTTATTAAAATATCTGTGACATAAAAAATAATATAAATATGAAAAAAAAATGGTTAAACGGCTTAAAAAATTCGCCACTCTACCATTATCGAATGAAAATGTCAAAAATAATCTAGATTATTATTGACTACTAAGTGTTAATAATCTCATATATATGATTTGTTTGGATGAAATGGTGTATTAAAAAATATTAAAGACTATTGTTTCTTTTGCAAATGTTCTTTTAACTTATTATTGTATTTTAAATTAACCATTGCATATGGATAAGTCTGTCGAAGATATTAATCATTGCCGATTGATGTTTAGTATTAAGTTTGAAACTAATGGCTTATTATGCGTAATCATGCGGTTCCCTAATACATTAAAGCTTTGAAACCAATCCCTTGTTCCTCTTAGACGTCTAAATCTTGAGATGTAAGTATGGCCACTAAAAGATACGTCGACATGAGATAATGAAATTGAGTATATTTTAATTATTGGATATGTTATGTTCTCATACTCAAATTAAAAATAAATAAATATATAGAATTGTATAAAATTAATATAGATATAAGTTTTTTTTTTTTTTTTTTAAAAAAATAATTATTATAGAGTATTTTTGTCATTTTTAATTTTACATAGTTGACTTTTATATATTTAATTATTTTGGACACTTTTATCTTGTATTACTTTTTTATTGATTTTGATTTATTTAGATTTTTTCATATAGAATTCAGATTTAATATTGAAACTGTAATTTTAATAATCCATCCCATGATCAAATTGATCCTTGTTTTGACATTTTTTCCCCTTTAAGTCAGAATCAATGGTCTACCAATTTTGACATGGTCAGAATTTGACATCCACTAATACTGACCTTAATCATTTCAAAGGTTCTTCCTATCTTGGAATCATTCTGCATGCCTAAATGACATGGGTCTCGCAAATGTAGCAAAAAAATGCCATGTACATGCATATTTGGGGATTTAATATTTTGCTTAAATAAACAATTTGACATCCACTAATACTGACCTTCATCATTTCAAAGGTTCTTCTTATCTTGGAATCATTTCACATGCCTAAATAACATGGGTCTCGCAGATGTAGCAAGAAAATGCCATGTACATCCATATTTGGGGATTTAATATTTTGATTAAATAAACATTAGTATATTGAGGTGTATTTAAGGGTTACAGGTTTTAAAATACCATTGAGATGGATATCTACCAAGGGCATGGGACCCAAGGATGGTTATGAGTTGGGGTGTTTTACACATCCACATATTAGGAGTCTCATTTTTCATAAATTTCTCCTCAATTTCCACTCACATATTAGCAATTATGAGAAGAACATATGTAGCATGATTACAAAGTTTGAGATGACCATTAATAAAAGTGTAAGGAAAAGTGTGGGGATGAGATCTATTTTGAGGCAAATGTTGTAAAAATATTACATCATTATTCCTCATTCCATAACTTTGGGCTTGAAATAATTTTTCAAGTTCTAAAGGATTGTAAGGGTTTCATAAATCTATTTAACACCAAGGTTTCACTATTAATTGAATAATTTTAATTATTGATTATTCCTAAATTTCCTTATCCCCTTCTCGACCATCGATCAAGAGTTAGTTCTGAAGAGAATATATGCAAGTTGATTTAAAAATATTATAGGTAGTGTGAAATGATCATCGGGTAGAGTGCAAGGGAAAGCATAAAACATATCTCTGTTTGGTAGATTAATATTTGGCTTAATAACATTTCGTGACTTTTATATGAGTTTCTTATAAATCCACTTAACACTAGGGTTTCATAAATCTCTAAATAACTTTTAGCATTGGATTCACATAGAGTACCAAATTTGGAATATGACAAGAGCTTTGAGGGTTTATTTAAACATTTTTTACTCAATTCCTTTAAGAAACATTTAAAATTTGAGGTTAAAGTGTCATTTTTTTCATATTAATTTAAATGGTTTCTCCTAAATTTATTTAACTCTAGCTTTTGTATGATTAGTAAAATGTTTTTATCATTATAAATAAAAGCATAGATTTATATATTTTGGACTTCTCAATGCCACCTCTCCCCTATCGTTTCTAGTATAGAGATCATGTAATATTTTTGGGTCATGCTTGAGTGTTAGTTTATTGATACCATGTTAATACTAGATGTTAGTGAGTTTACCAACATTGACCAATAAATAATAGTCATCAATCGGCCAATGAATAATAATCATCATTAAGTTATGAATACCAATCTCTTGTGGTGGTATCTTATTTCTCCAATGCATTTACTAAGAATACAACATAATAGTGTCATTTTATGTTATCATTAAGTTAACTGATTGTATGTTTGAGTCATGTTATAGTATGTTTGGATTGTATTTTTTTTTATTTTTTAAGTTCTAGTACAAATTCCCTAATATGTGAATGGATGTGAGGATTTATTTTATATGTCATTAAATGTTTTAGCTCATAAAAACCTAGATCTAAGAATTATTAGGAAGAGACAAATCAGATAGAGTTTTAAAATGAAGTCATGGACATTCGTATAAATACAAAATTACAATAAAATCAAATTAGATTTGTCCTTTTGATAAACCAACCAAGGGTTTTTTAATTGATTATTGAGGGACCAAATGAGCCCACATCAACTAGGAAACAATCAAGGCATCTAATCTTCAAACCATTTATCCACCAATATGGCAATCATGTATCCCCCCATTGTAGGTTGTCTGAATGCTATTGGGATTTTAACCAATGTTAACCCAACTAAAGGATATCATACTATAAAATCATTTTTTAAAATTGTATTCAATTCAAGGTAAAATTTTGTGTAGATTGTAAAATTTTCTAAAGGATTGTATATGTATGTATATGCGTATTTTTATGTATATATGTATGTATGTAGGTATGTATCTGTGTGTGTTTATGTATGTATGTATGTATGTATGTATGCATGCATGTATGTATGTATGTATGTATGTATGTAGCTATGTATGTATGTATGTATGCATGCATGCATGCATGTATGTATGTATGTATGTATGCACACACACACACACACACACACACACACACACACACACACACACACACACACACACACACACACACACACACACACACACACACACACACACACACACACACACACACACACACACACACACACACACACACACACACACACACATGCCACATCCATGTATCCATATTTTAATATTGAATGAAATTCAAAGATAGGTGTCACCATATTGGATTAAAAACCATATCAGAACTATATGTAATTCTATGCACCAAACCTAAAATAATGATGCCAATGGTTGAGATTCAACTAAGGGTTTCTAAATTTATTTTCTACCATGAAAATATAGATATCAATTAATTTAAAGATATCTTTCTCAATAATGGTGCAATAACTTATCATTAGTGACATTAAAATTCATGAACAAAGAGAGGGAGGAAAGGTTTTAGGCATTAGTCAAGGATTTTATTTACACATGTCTCTCATTTACAATCTTATAATATTATTATTCATATGAGAATGTCCTTAAACCACTCTAAAAGTATTTTTATTTCTCCAAAATTTATACTATTATTATCCCATTTCCAACTCATTTCATATAAATTGGAAATGATTTTGACTCTTAGATAAAGTTAGCATAGAATCAGTCCATCTCAGATGCCAATGAATCCAATAAAACATGTAAAATTAATATGGTGAGAATTCTCTAAAATTAGATATTTCCATAATAAATCTAAAACTATAGTTTTGTTTCAATTACTAAAAAAAACAAAGGTATTTTATCTAATCAACATTCTTGTGATATATTTGGAATAAAATTCATTGAAGCATGTAGTTGATAACTTTGACATTGGTAAATATTATGTCATTTTATTACATAAGCATACAATTTTTTTTTATTATTTTATTAAATAAGTTAATTAATTACCAAATAATATAAATAAGGTTTCTATGAATGCAATAACATGATAAAATAACTAATTTCTATTGATCATGTATATGAGTGATTAAACTAAGAACTAACAAATCAAAACAATAATAGGCACAAATTTCTCACAATATTTTGAGAAATATTTGTTATTTATTATTCATAAATGAATTAAATTAATAAAATAAAAAGTTTTTAAATAAATATAAATTCAAAATTGAACTTGACATGCAAAAATGAATAAACTAAGTAAATAAATAAACTACCTAAAGTTAATTGACCCTAGTACTTTTAGCATATGTTTTTTTTTAGAAAATATCTAAATACATAATACACATCAAATTAATTCTAATTGAATTATTTTGAATAATTATAATTTCCAGTTACATATATATCCATTTGTAAAACTCTAAAATTGCAAAAAAATTCTAGGATACAATTTAAGATACTTACATGGTCACTTATGGCCTTTAAAATATATGTAAATGTAACATAAAAAAAATGTTACATTATAAATATTTTATTTGATATATTAATTTTAAAAATAACATGAGCTCAACAAGTTCCCAGATGAAAATTTAAGGCATGTGCAAGATAGGTGTTTACATCATTGTACTTTAGTTGAATAAAACTTAGTTCTTATGAGTTTCCACAAATATAATATTTTGATTTATTAATTCCAATATTATTTAACTACCATAATTTAATCCAAGTGTTTTCTTCCTATTGTATTCCTTCCCATTATACCAAATATTTATTATAGTTTCCCTGTATTGTGTTCACTATCTTCTTATCTAGAACTTGCAATGTCTTTTATTTATTCTTCCCTATAACCTATTGATCCCAATAAATTCTTCACAATATTCCCATTCATCATATTACAATCTAAATTAATATAAATCCTAAACATTAAATACTATAAATATATTAAATTTGTATGGTAAACTCATCTCATAAGCATTGCCATTTATTTTCTTCACAGTTTTCCATGGAGGAATATTTTTTTACTTCATATTCTTGTATGTTCCTTAGGGGAATATTTATTTTATAAATTATAACATTATCAAATATCCTTTTTCAAATACCTTTTTCCTTATTTTTACATTTTTCTACCTTATACTTTCCATTGCTTTCCTATAGCTTTCATCTTAGTACTTCTTGAAATTATTATATGTTCTCTACAAATGCTTCTACATCATCACTAACTTGTTCAAAAATTGGTAACTACACCATATATAAAATACCCTTATGAGTTATACCATAAACAATCTAAATGGTTATTTCCCTATTGATCTATTCAACAAAAGATTATATGTAAATTTAGCTTATAGTAAAGTAACGTCACATTACTTTGGATTATCTCTAATATGCATCTTAGAAAAAAATTCTTGATAATTTTACCTAATTTTGTTTGTCCATCTATTTTTTTGTGTCATGCAATACTAAATTTTAGTTTAGTTACTATATTCTTCCATAAATTCCTCCAAAAATGAATTTTGTATTCTTATTTAAGTAATGCTTTTTAGAAGGCCATGATATCTCATAACATATTTAAAAAATAGACCTAGTAATCTAATGGGATCCTTAATTTTATGAAATGAAAGTAAGTGAACTATCTTATAAAACCTTTCTATAGAAATAAAATTTGAATCATTACCTCCTTGTGCATTTGGAAGTCCCAAATCAAAGTTCATACTCAAATATATCCATGGTCCTCTTGGTATTGATAATGGCATGTAAAACCTTGATTTTTTTGCATGGGATAAATCCACTTGACATATCATACATCTTGAAACATATCTTTCGACATATGTCCTCATATTTGGATAAAAATACTTCTCCTCTACAAGATATATTGTGTTATTCTTACCAAAGTGTCCACCCAAACTACCACTATGTATTTATATTATAATATTGTCTCTCATAGATCCAACTGGAGTACATGGATATTTTCCATTAAAGAGATAGATATCATGTTTATGAAAACCATCATGAATATTACCTATCTCACTTAAAAATGGATTCATGCATTATTGAACTATCTTTCCAAAATGTGTATAATTATCATACAATTCCATAACAAATTCAAATCCAAAAAATTCATTCACCATAGTAGTTAATAGTACCACTAATCTAATCAAAACATCAGACCCCTTATTTTTATTTTCTTGTTCATGTTTCAAAACAAAAGTATATTGATTCAAGAATGAAACTAAATTTTCATGTCTACTCTCTATATTATTTTAAGTTTCTACATACTTCAAGGTGTCGCAGTATATAAAAAAGACAAACTCATTAGGCACCATGCAATGCATCTAGTGTCTTCATGTTTATACAATGACATAAAATTCAACATCATATGTAAAACACTTATTTATTATGTCATTCAACTTGTCACTAAAATATGTTATTGGTCTTCCTTATTAACTCAACACAACAAAAATACCGATATGTCAAGTATGTAAATCTAAATCAAAAGAATTATTTAAAAAATAATAATTCAAAAGTAGGTCCTTTTGTCACCTTCTTCTTCAACAATTAAAATCTTTATGTGGCTATAATTTTCCACAAAAAGTCTTTCTTCATCAAGAAATATAATATTGCTAAAACAATAACAATGAACTTCTTAATGAAAATTATGGAAAACTTTGATAAAACATTGAAACTTCATGCTTTTGATATGATCCTTCGATTAATTTTTTGGAAAAATTTGGCATATTACATTATTATCATTTTGTGTTTAATTATAACACAATCTATTTATTATACCAATTTCATGGTTAGTTGGTAGTTTAGGTGGCATATGACTTAGAAGTTAAGGGACAGTTAGGTGATCAGTTAAAGATTTTTAACTATTAATCTTTGTATATATTTGTTTCTTCATAATTAATATATCGTGTAAGTATTTCATCATATACTTACTTCATTTGTATCAGAGCTATGGAACAAGGAGCATATGAAGTTTGTTCAGTGATTGTAGGATGGGTTTGTGAGGAATTTGAAGGGGCAATGTTATGTTATTTTTCCCTGGTGAATGAGATTCTAGCTCAATTTAATCATGCCTAGTCTATAGATTTTGATGTATGGTCTATAAAGGTTGAGGAACCCATTGCTAAAATTCATCCATTCAACTCTCACATTGGCAAATTTTAAGAAACTTGGAAGAAACCAATACAGATAAGAAACACTAAAGAGTGATAGATAAGAAAGAAGACACAAAGGGAAAGTGGGAATAGAGGCATTCAAATTATTCTACACCTTCAGTGTGGAAGAAGATTCAAAATTTAAATCTACTGAGTGTCTACATTAGAATGAGTATTTAGCCAACAAAACATGTGCATCCAAGTGGAAAAGGAAGGTGCATAGTATTGAAAGGAGACATTTAAGACTAGAGAAGATAAAGCACATAATCTAAGGTGATATTTCATCTCTCCTGATCTATTTTGGTGTAATAATGATCACCATTTGATTGTTATCACTGTTCGGGCCACCAAAAATCAAGAATGAGAAATTGAATTTAATTATTGTATCTATTTTAGTTACTATAAATATAAACAATTATCTGTACTTGTTATCTCTACATCTCCATTGTGTCTCAAAAGTAGCGATTCATGCATACTGCCATGTTGCCCTTCATTGGTCCACACTTATATTTATTCAAAGTAAGTCCCTATCAAATAATTTAGAGGTTCATGTAAAGTAAGTCATTTCTATTTTATTTAGTATAAATTTGTGTTTAAAAGTTTCTTAGAGCCTTAGGTCTCACTATAAATATTGGACTTTGTCTAGTAATCGGTTCATTTCTTCTTAAAAGTCTTAATTTATTTAATATATATTTATTGTTTATCATGATTTATAGTTTAAAGGTAAAATTGAGTTGATAGAGTTAAGTCATTAAAATAATGTATGAATATTTTGTTTTAGGTCCATTGTCGATATTTTAAAATGTCAAAAATATCTTGTATGGATGCATTATCAGGTGAACCTGATGTCCTAAGTCATATGTGTCAGTGAGAGAATTTTGCCCTCATAAATGACATGCATATGAGCTTCATCGAGACATTGAGTGAGTAAAGTAGTTTTATTTACTGGAGTCTGGAAGATACACAAATGATGGAGGACATTTGGCATCCTGTCGTGATTAACCTAAGATGGGGTCACATGATTGCTATGGTGTCAAATTTTGGTGTGTTTTTTAATGTTTTACACTTTATTTTTCAATAAGGCACTGAGCATTATTTTTTAGTTTGGTACCTCCTAAAAAGTATATTGTGGGGAGAAAAAGCACTAAATTAGCACTTGGTTCTTGGAAAAGGGTTTGTACTAATGCAAGAAAACACTAAAGTGTAGTAGAAACCTCCTACAACCCTCCAAGTTCGTGG
Source organism: Torreya grandis (assembly GCA_037957365.1). Lineage (NCBI taxonomy): Eukaryota > Viridiplantae > Streptophyta > Pinopsida > Cupressales > Taxaceae > Torreya > Torreya grandis. Next base: position 797,685 of record JARHVA010004656.1, read on the forward strand.
TCAACCTACAAAAAAAACTTATGGGTTTTTGGTAATCCTCGTAATCTAGGAAACCACCAAAGGTGTTAGTAGAGATAATTGTTCCTATCACTTCTACATTTTTGGTAATCCTACAAGGAAAAATTGAGGTGTCACGAAGACCTTGAAGCCACAAGGAAATATTATGTTTGTATAAATAATGTAATAAAGGTGGGAATGTTGGCAAAATTTGGTATATTACATTGCTATCATTTAGTGTTTAGTTATAGTGCAATTGGTTATTATGTTGGTTTCATGTATAGTTAGCAGTTTAGGTGGCATATATACTTCGTAGTTAAGAGACAATTAGATGATAAATTATAGATATATAACTATTAATCTTTGTATATATTTGTCTCTTCATACTTAATATGTCATTGATGTATTCAATCATATAATTTATTTATAGGTTACTAAAAAATTGCTTTCACTTTTTATTCATTCATTATTACACCACCTTCTAAAAATAAAAATTCCAAATGTATAAAATACTTTTACATAAACTTGTACTTATTTTGATTTTCATAGATCTTTTCCTTTTGTAACAATTATAATGTCATTCTAAAATCTTTTAAGGGCTCTTTTATAGTCTTATTGAATATCAAAATATCAACCAAATAAACCACTACAAACTTGCCAATAAGATCTCATTACACTATGTTCAAAATCCATATAAATGTGTTGGTTACATTGAACAATCAATATGGAATTGTTGTCCACTAATAATATTCATTTCTAATCTTGAATGTTGTTTTTCATTCATCTCCTTCATGAATGTAAATCTCATAATAACCACTTTGTATATAAATAATAGTAAAATATTTAAATCCTACAAGTACATCCATTTTATCATGGGTAAGTACAAAAATTTGGGGTATAAAAAGGGGCCTACCCATGGACATGATTTCACTAAAATTTCAGAAATTTGAACGTATGTAGATAATTTGAGATATTTACACTCAAAATTTGAAGATGGTGTAAGAATATGAAATGTATAGTTTTGAGTACAGTTTCCAAAATACTAATTTTTAAAAAAATGGTTAAGTATAACTATGTCAAACATATAAAATTTGAAGATTAACTCCTATTTTTTAAATAAAATAGAGTATATAGGTGGTTATGTCGTGCACCATTTCTTGAGAAGCATTTAATATTGTTTGAAACCCTTTAGTGAACATTTAGATAAGGTCTTATAGTTTTTTTTTTTTTTAATTATTATTATTATTATTATTATTATTATTATTATTATTATTATTATTATTATTATTTAGTGAATACCTTTTTTATGATTTTTTCAAGAAATAGATCCTAAAAATAGACAAAAAAATAGATAGCCAACCATTCAACACCTATAACTACCTCAATTTATTTTTAAACATGTGTAGAATTAGGCTTAGTTTGTGACCACATAACTTGTTTTAAACGTGGGTGAATGAAAGATAAATTACATGAAAATTTATAGTAATCCATATTTGTGACATGTAGTGGCCTAAAAAAGGTATAGTTAGAAATCAATAATGTTTGAAACCTTAAAATAGTCAAAAAATTATAAAAATCATATTTTTGGAAAGAGGAGAGCATGATAATCATAATCGTATTATGTTTCTATATTTTAGTATTGAAATTTGTAGTGTATTTGGTGATCAAAGAAAACATTTATTGGTTTTTTATCAAAACACTTGGACTCTATCATATATTAACATATCTAAACTATTTGTTCAAGAATGTAATCCATTTACAAGCCAAAATTGTTGGTGTTTAAATTCAAATTTAATTATCATGATCACATTAGTAAGGTGTCTGCATTTGTAACATGATAACGTTAATAAATATGAGTTTATATTTATATTTATATATTTATTTACTTATACTTTAAATTTATTTTAGTAAATATAATAAATTAGGGTCACTTTGCATCTAATAGAGTTGGTCTCATAGCTACATGCCTTATGATGTGGAAATAGTTATTAAACATCCAATCTGGTTAGTACTTAGGCATTTTTAGAGTCTAAGTATTGAAGCTGAGGATTTCAAGACATAAATTTTATAATTGATGTCTACGTTTTATAAACATATAGTCACTTTTGATGTTTTTTTGCCTTTTGGAATGATTCCTAGCATTTCTAAGAGTCTTAGGTTTGTTAAAATTGAATTTTTTAAACCACTCACTTTGAAATTGATATAATGTGGTGTGATTGGGGTAGCATAGGTGATATTGGTGACCTATACACATCAAATGACCATTTTGTGTTAATTTCACTTGTTCATCATCCATCCCTCATAACCCCTAATCACTCTCTCATCATTTCTCATTGTCCTTATTCACTCCCTCATTGACCATCATTATCCCTAGTCAATCTTTAATTTACCATCCCTAATGGCTTCCTCATTATTTTTAATCATCCCTAATCACTCTATAATTTACCCTCATTATCCCTCATCACCTTTAACCACTCAAAATTATCATCCCAAATCACTCCTTCATAGACTATCACCATCCTTCATCATCCCTCATAATTCTTACTCACTCTTTCCTCATCCCTAATCACTCCCTGATTGACCCTCACCATCCCTCATCACTGCATCATTGACCCTCACAATACCTCATCATTCCTAATCACTACCTCATCATTTGATATAATTATATACTCTAAAGGCATGATTGATTCCAATCATATGTTATTTAATCCATTGCAATATAAATTAACTCTTCCTAAGACTTGTTGTCTTGTCAATACCCATTTTTTATAGTTAATTTTATTACTAAATGAATTGGATGATATTATAAACTTATAGTCAAGTAACATAAGTACAAGCACAAAATAGAGTCTGAATTTTAGTTCATTAAATTATCTTTGTTTTTAAGCTAACTAGATGAAGCTTTATATAGTTCCGCATTTGGTAGCTTGGTTTAGAGGATACAAATTTAAGTCAATTCTCTTCTATAATTTTTTAATTCTAAGAAGATTTTAATCTATGTAGAGTTATTTGGTGTTTTATGAAATTATATGACTTGAATATTAGTCAGGGTCACACATGCATTCTTTCTATGTGTAATGTATCACAAATGTTTTATCTCTTACATGAAAAATGAAAATTTATTCATGTTATCATAAAAATGTGTTTATACAAAATGTGAAACACTAGTTCAACATGGTGTAGATGTTTATCCCCATGTTTTCTAGTTATTAGGATATCATCAAGGTACATTAAAAAAATGACATATTTAAAGTGCTAGGGCATGTCATTCAACATCTCAATGAATGAATTTGATATATGAGTTCACTTAAACTTCATAACCCAATAGTCAATCAATACTTAATTTATTTTTAACACTATATTCCAAATGTCTAAAGGTTTAACATGAATAGATGATACCAAAACTTAATATCAATTTTGGTAAAGAGTTTTACACCATGGATATGACATTAAAATTACTTAATATTAAGATGAGGATAATAGTTTTTCAATTTAATCTTAATAATATTTTTTAATTGATTCATAGCCTCATGTCCCATCCTTATTTGTTGAATGAACCCTTAGGCTTCTACAAGGTAATGATTTAGGCATGATGTGTCCATTATTTATGATTTCATAGATCTACCACTTGATCTATTCATTCTATATAAATGATATGTTATATAAATATGTTTTAGGTAGATATAGTTAAGGGATCAAATCAATAGTATTGTTTTAGCGTATAGTATGTGGGAACTTATTTAGGTGACTAGAAGATATCCTTGTATTCATCTAGTTTATGTTTCAATTTTTTTGTCTTTGTTATTATTGGATAAAACACACTATGATATAGTTATATAAGTATGTTTTTAAATTAAATTATCACCATCAAAAGTATACTTATTACTAAAAATTACATTATTCTTGCATTTATTAGCCATAATCATTGAAAGATTATGAACTAACTATGATATATGGTTTTTAGATCATGACAATCTATCACAACATTTGAAAGATTTACTTTATAGACTACATGTCAATGGTAAATATATGGTTGACCACATGTATAAAATCACATACCTTTAATGGTGAAATGTTATAAAGGATTACATTTAAAAAAAATGATTTTATACACCAATTGACACAACTAGGTGATCCATTTCTCAAGGCCTACACTAGACCACACACCAGCATATGGTTATGGATGATGTATCAATTTAAATTTCAATATTTAAAATATTATTTAGGAGAAATTAAAATCTTCTCACTTCTATTGAAAATTATGAAGTGTATTGATTCACCATTGATATACATTTGTTAATGAAACAATATTTTTAATTCATATAACTTCTTGTTGGGATAAGTAGAGATATTTTTATTACCAATAATATCATTGGGTTAATAATCTATTATATACTTACCTTTTTATAGTTGTATATAAATTTTACCCACTTCTCAAGTTGTGCAAGTAGAGAGGTCATAGTTTGACACTATTTACTAGATTGAATATTAAAGTTATGAATTAAGCACAACTTTCCAATCTTGGACTACTTGTTCTAATCATTTGGGAAATATTTTCCACTCTCTAATATGATGACTCAATCAATAGACATAAAAATAGAAGGTATTTAAGGTAATTATTTGGATCATTAAATGTCCTCATATGGAAACGAATTGATTGGTTTTAATAAATGATAGAGCTTGGTGATCTGCATATTTACTGCCCATTAGTAGTGATATGGTGGTTTTACTTGCTTCTCTTTTTATGTTAGATCTTCAATTTTGAATTACATCAATTCTAATAGGCCCATATTTTTCATAGGTGATAAATATTTATGTTTCAAATTTACCTCCAGATCATTTTGATAATTGTCTTATATTTTATGCTATCACTCTACTATCAAGTTTTATCTCTAAGCATTATAAACCCCAAAAATATACCACTATAAAGGTATTATATGGAGTGATTAAGTATGAGGATGGATGAGGAGGAATTGAGTAGATATGATGAGGGTTAATGAGGGAGTGATTAGAGAGGATGAGGTAGTGATTAGAGATGACTAGGGATGTTGAGGGTTAATAAAGGAGTGATGAGGGGTGATGAGGGAAGATTTATGAGTTATTAGATAAGATGAAGGATGATAAATAAATTATTAGTGATGATGAGCGATAGTGAGGGTCAATTAGGAAGTGACTATGGATGATGAGGGTGTAATTATAAATGATAAAGAATTGTGAGGGTTAATAAGGGGTTGATTAGGGATGAATAAGTGGTGATTATAAATGATGATGGATTGATTAGGGTTAATTAGGGATGGTAATAGATAATTAAGGAGTGATTAGGTAAGATGACTGAGTGATTAAAGATGATAAGGGATGGTGAGGGTCAACGAGGAAGTGATTAGGGATGGTGAGGGATGAGGAGTGAGTGATTATGGATGATGAGGGATAGTAAGGGTCAATTAAGGATTATTATTGATTTATTATAAATGATTTGGGATAATGATGGTTAATGAGGTAATGATTATGGATAATGGGGAATGAGGAGAGAGTGAATATGGGTGATGAGGGATGAGTAAGAAGTGATTAGGGATGAGGGAGGGACTATGAACAAGTGAAATTAACACAAAGTGGTTGTTTAATGTGTGAAAGTCATAAATGTGATTTATTATACCCAAATCACACCACCATTGATCAAGTTCAAAGTGAGTGGATTAAAAACTTTAATTTTGACAAACTTAGTACTCTTATAAATGCTAGGAAGCAATCTAGAAGGTAAAAGAACCTATAAAATAACTACATGGTTACCAAAAATGGACATAAATTATAAAATTTATACCCTAATGTCCCTAGGTTCAATAATTAGACCCTAAAAATGCATCAGTACTGACCATAACTATTTTTCACACCATAAGGCATGTAGCTCTGAGACCAACTCTATCAAATACAGAGTGACCCTAATTTATTATATTTATTAAAATAAATTTAAAGTATAAGGAAATAAATGTAAAAATATAAATGTAAAACAAAATAAACTTAAAGTATAAGGAGTGTGATCACATTATCTATTAATGTGATAATGTTACCTATTAACATGATCATGTTATGAATTAGTAATTGTCAATCCATAATTTAAATAACGTGATTGTATAATTTAAATAACACAATTAGATTATTGAAATTATGAAATTATGTTATGGGAAACACCCATGGAATTGTCCCTAAACTCTGTTCACATATCCTCATATAGCTGAGGTATAAAAAATATATATTTTATGGTTAATTTATTGATTAATCTACTTATCCAAACACATACTCCATGATCCATATTTATTTTGAGTTATCAATGTTACAGTTTCACATGTATCTAGGTTCCCCCTCACTACATCATTTCTCACAAAATAAATAACCTATCTATTTAGCTTTGCATGTTTTATTGGACTTATCCTTTAATATTGTTTATTAGGTAGATTTCATCCTAGAATAAAATAAATATGATGTTTAATGTCCCTCTCTATTGGTAAATAATTTTCAAACTAATTAGGTATCACATATACATATTATTTCAACACTTTATTTTCGTTTGGTAGTATTTACACAACTTATGTGTCTTCTTTATTTGTTACTAATTCATAATAATAATTTATAATATTCATGTCTTTGATAAATAATTTTGTGGAAAACATTTTTTATACCTACCCTCATTATTTAAGAGGAAATAACACTACTTTTCTACCATCTTCCCAAAAATTATACATTTTCTTTTATTCATCATTAATTATTTTCCTATCATGTTACCATGGTCTTCCCAAAAACACATGGCATGCATACATTGTGATAACATCACACAATATATCATCTAGTTTGTATAATTTTTTCATATATAATACTTGATTAAATACATTGTATCTATTGTAACTTTATTTACTTTATTAAACCATGAAATATGGTAAGGATAAGGATGTTTTTGAATTGGTGTTTTAGTTTCTCTAATATTTCTTTATAAAACATATTTTCAAAACTACCACCATCAATGATTAATTTACATAACCTACCTCATAAAGTACATGTTGTTCTAAAAATATTGATATCCAACACAAATCAACACCTTCTTTAATCTACAACTAGTATTTCCTTGGAAGTATCATTTTCCTCCTCATCATGAGATTTTATCTTGTGTCTATTACAAATTTTTCATTTATATCTTAGTCTAAACCAAAATTTAGTCTTAATTTATCCTATTTCCTCCCTTATTTTTCATGAAATTAAGGGTACTCAAATTATTTATGCCAGTCTTATCTACATTTGTAAAAACATGTAAGGTCTATATTGACCATTTTATCATGTACCCTAACCATAGCCTCTACCTCTATGAATTATTCTTCCTCTTTGAATAATTTGAAATCCTTGTAAATTATCCTCTTGATTTTACATCCCAAATTATGACTATCCTTTAGTCAGATTGAATCCACCTCTCCCCTTATTGGATATGATTGCTTCCTTTTAACCAAGGGTATCTTATAAAATCCAATATATTTTGTTTTTATTCTACCTTTAAAACTAATTGGTAAACCTTTTCCATGATATTTATTATATGATGTATCAATTAATATTTAATATATAACATTAAACCATGTACATACCTTTCATCCATTTGTTCTTCTTTTTTATTATGTTTCACTTGTATGGATAACTTGTGAAACGCATTTGTATAGATTCAGACACTAATATTTTTCCATAAAATAATGAAATATTTAGTATATTTTTTGTGAATAATCTTGAGTAATGATTCTCTCTCTTAGATTTTTATGAATCTTTCTCTAAGTATTGATCTTTTCTTTACTCTTTCTATGTCTTTCTTTATGCAGATGATCATAAAAAATCATTACATGACCTTTATATTTTATAAATATAAAATGTCATTTATTTATTATTTAATAATTATCCATTTTAAAAACATACCCATAATATTTAAATAGTTTATAAATTCCTCTAGTTTCAAAATACTTCCATACTATGAAACTGCCACCTTGAATCCTTCTTTATTCTATTCTAGGCCACTAACCATTATTCATTCAATTTATTATGTCTTTTTATTCTTCTTCATCTTCTTTCTAAATATATTTTGCATGTTGTGTTTCTTCCTCTATTTCATATCCATTTTATTCTTTGTCTTTGATGTGTGATAATTATAGTCAATTCTTCCACTTATCTCTATTATTGTTACATAGTCTTGTTCATATGTGAAATAAATCCTTTTAATATTTCAATAATTTAGACCTATTATTAAATCATATAATTCTCTCTCAAAATATAATTTTAAATCCCAATATAAATTCAAAAGGATATTACCTCCAAGAGCTATATTTGATCTGATAGTAGATGATGAGACTACAACTAGCATAGCAAAATTTTAATAGGCATATTTTAATCATAATATATTAATCACTAATATTTATTTATTATTCATGAATGAATTAAAAAACTAAATAAAAATATTTAATTAAATATGAATAGGAAATTAGAGTTGACATAAAATTGACAAATCTAAATAAAAATATATACTTCGAGTTAACTAACACTAGTGTTTTTAGCAACCTTTACATGCAATCTTAAACAAGCCTATAAATATCATGTTATCTCATACATAAAAAATTCATGTTAGTGTATTGATTTAATATTAATTTCATCCCTAGTTATAAGGATATCTAACTTTTTAAATTATAAAATTACTACAAAAAAAAAAGATACAATTTTGGACCCCTATATGGTCACTTATAGACTTTAAAATATAAGGAAATGGATGCGAATGGGATAAATATGATTTTATCTTAATTATATATATTTTTTCTTAAATATGGGAGCTCAAATAGGTTCCCAGATCATTTTTTTTCCCTTTACAAGATAGGTGTTTACATCAGTGGGTGATTTGAAGTCTATTTTATAAAAAAGTGTGTTTGTGTTTCTTACATTATACATGGGTATTTAAGGTAATGTGTTAATTTTGTTCTCCCGAGTTGTTTTATTTAGAGATAAATAATAATTTTTAATTGTGGGTAATTAAGTATATGAATGGTACTATATAGGGGAAATTTTATAAATTTTATTCATTTACATATCAAATTATTATATAATAAATTTAAAAACTATAGAAATATTCTAAAAATATTGATTTAAAAACATTAATTTTAATTGTTATCTTTTTTTTCTTCCATATATGATTTAAAAGGTGATATATAAATCATTAAAATATAAATTTAGTCCACTTAAACTTAGAAACAAAAACTTAGTTTAGTTATATTTTGTAAAATATAAATACAATTCCACCAACATCTTGAATTGAACACCTGAATGTATAAATCATAATAGTGATGTAAGGCCTAGTTTCTTAAGGAAAATAATATTTATAATTGCATTCTCTAATGATGATGGAAGTGATTTTTATGCCATAAGTAATTATAGTGACAACCTATAATATAACATCTACACCATAATTTTAATGTCAAAATAATTCATTTGTTCAAGGATAACCTCATAAGGGCACCCCCATGTGATCCATGAACACCATGTCCATCACAAAATTGGATAATTAGAAACCAATGTTATCTTTAATTGAAGAAGATCCTAAGGAGATAAAATTTTAAAATGATATAATATAAAATGATGTGGGGAAAATGTTTTGGGATATGCATAATGGAATGTATGAGGATGAAGACCTTGGAATGTATGTGGGTATTCAACATCTAAATACAAAATAAGATAAGCTAGTTAGAGAGACTCAAAAACTAAAGTACTTAATTTAAAAAATGGAAAAGGTTGAATATCCTAAAATAAAGTTTATAATAGATGTTTTTGATAGGTTTTGTAGATTTTTGTTGGAAGTGATTATAAATTTAAGGAGATGATTAATTTGGAATGTTCAATCATAAGAAATTCACTTGAACAAATATAAGTAATGGAATTTGTAGTCTATAAAGATTAAAAATTTCATACTAATACTATTAAAATCCAAGCCAAGAAATAATAAATAAATCTATATCTCACATAGGAAACTATGTTTAATAAAATAATAACCAAAATGGTTGGTGACAATATTAAACTTCAAGAGGAATTTGATGAACTCAGTGGTACTTTTCTAGATGCAATAAAAAAAATATAAATTTAGTTGACCAATTGACTAAATTGAAATTTAATCACTCAAAATTTCAAGGAAGTTTTAAAATTTACAAACTAAAATTTATTATTTGTAGGTGAAGGTTGAAATGGTTGTGTTCAAATATATTGATGAATACACTAATCTTATGGAGGCCTTAACTTTTGATCGAGGAACATGTTTAAGTTATCATTTTTTGTTAAAATAAATATGTATAAGTAGATAATATACTGATAATTTATTTTATTCATGTATGTCTGATTTTTATATGTTTTAGAGGCCACACGTGATCATCTAGTCGTCTGAAATTCCATTTTATTATTTTTATTAGAAATTTTATAATTTTAGACATTAGATATTCTTGTAACTGGATGCGGAGTTGAGTTGAAATTTATCCATTAATATTGATTTTTTGTGTAAATGATAAGTGAATATTTTTATTCATGTCTAATATTTCATATAAAAAAATTAAAAATAACAACTGTCAAATTTGAATGAAAAAAATTACCAAAAAAAATTCTTCTAAAAATAGCAAGGTATGTTATCTCTAGGTAGTTTTTGATTTTTGATTTTGATTTTTGAATTTTTTCATTTACAACTAAAATTTTCAATTTATATTTATTTAATTATTTTAATTCATTCATGAATAATAAATTATGATTTGTATTTACAAAATTATGATAAAATTATGCCAACTGAGATTTTGGTTTGCTAGTTTTATGTTTCACCATCTATAATTAGAATAGTTTTGGATATTTGAGGTAATATCCTTGTGAATTTTTATTAGTTTTTTATTTATATTTTTGGATAAATTATGTGTTTGAATAATATATGTAAAATAAATAAACAGGATGAGGATGAATTGCATAAATGAATATGACTATGTAATAGATGTAGGGGAAAGTGAAAGATCTTACCACAATTTTTACACATCAAATACAAAGTAAAAAAGGAGATGAAACATATTTAAAAAAATATCATGGATAATACATTTGTCAAAAAGTGGTATATTAAGAATAAACACCATCTATTGAATAAAATATGAATAGGGCCTTAGATGGAAAGTATGAAGGAACCAAAGTGGAAGTTGTAGAGTATGGAGGTGGTGTAAAACTCAAGAAGCTAATAAAATATTTTAATATTATGAAATTTTGTTTAAATCAAGAAGTATAAAATGATAAAATACATTAAAGTTTAGATACAAAAAAATGAAGTATGATTGAATGATTTTATGGGATTACCTTCAGAAAAAGAGTCAGAGAAAGGGTAAAAAAATATGAGGAATTAGAAAAAGATGGAGAGAATGCTGAGAGATTAATTTATTCATGTAGATTATTCAAAAACCCTCAAAAAAATATTTTATAATTTAAATTAAAAATTATCATAGTTTACAATAGTATAGGTATGATTTTTAAAATCTATCCATATTATTGATGGATTATGAAACATAAGAATCGATGGCTTAAAAGGTATGTGAATTATCTAAAAAAATTATTCATGATGAATTTAACATGCCTAGAATAAGTAATAAGGAATAGGATTACCAATTAGATTTTAAGGAAAACTAAAAACAAAATAGATAGGCTTTTAGAAGATCAACTATGACCAAAAGAGGACAAACATTTACAGTAAGGGGATGAGGTGGGTTTCATCCCACTAAAGGAGAATCATCACATGGTATAGAAATGTAAGAGGATAATAGATAGATGTTTTGAAATAAATAAAGTGGATGTTGTTTTAGATATTTAGAGGCTATAGTGGTGTTATAGGATGGAATGTTCCATGCAAAACTTATGTTTTTTATATATGTGTAAAATAAGTACATAGAGCATTTGTGTTTCCACACTATCATGAACAAGAAAGGTGGCAAGAGGATTAGCCAGGATTAATTCTATTTGAGGTTGAGACATAAAAGCAAAATGTAGAAGCTAAAATAAAATACATAGGAAAAAATATGAGTATGAGGAGAATAAAAATAAATTCAAGGAAATAACATGTGTAGAGTAAATGAAGTGGTGATTAATTATTGTGTACAAATATTTTATGAAAAAAGTAGTATTTCAGGGGGTAATGTATGTATATTAGTTATTGATGCTGGTAGTAGTGAAAATATGGTTTATAAATAAATGGTATATGTATTAGGTTTACAATATTACAAGCACGCTTATCATTACCATATTTCATGGTTTGAGAAATAAAATGATGCTACAATAGATAAAATATTTATAATCAAGTTTTATATATTAAAAACATAGAGGGATGAGATATGATGTGATGTTGTCCCAATGGATGAATGCCATGTGTTATTTTTAAGACAATATATTTATTCTAAAGTCAATTATTAATAGATAAAATAATGTGTATACTTTTTGAAAAGGTGGCACACATATTTCTATTAATTCTTATAGAAGAAGGGCATGTACAAATCATGTTATCCATGGAATAATTTATCAAATATGATAATATTATAGGTTATGTTATGCATTAATATAAACTAAATAAGACACTAAAATTATAAAAATACCATTATAAGAAACATAAGTTTTGAGATAATATGCATATTTTATACTTGATCAATTGACAAATGGTTTACCAATAAACAAGCAAAATTGACATCATATTAATTTGATTCTAGGATAAAATACCCATTCAATATTCATATAGGATAAATAAAAAAACATTTATAGTATAATATACATTTCAATTAACTAGAGAGAAATATTGTAGTCAGGGAGAGCATGATTCTATGTGTAACTATAACATTGATAACAATAAAGAAATATGGAATATGGATGATTTGTATGAATAATAGAGAAATCAATAAAATCACCATAAAATAAAAAGTTCCTATACCTCAGCTAGATGATATGATGGATTTTATTGCAAGACCAAAACACTTTAGTAATATTGATCTGAGGATTCGCTACTATCAGATTTACATTAGTGAAAGAGATGAATGGAAAAAACATTCGAAACTAGGGATGATTATATTAGTGGATATTGATGAAATTTATATTATCCAATGGACTACTCAAATTTTAGAAGATGATGGACATTGTGATATGAGATTATATTTGTAATTTGGTGTTTGTTTATTTTAATGATTATTTTTATATTCATTAAGAGTAAAAGAGAGCACTCAAGGCATTTAGGAATGGTATTATAATTTTCAAGAAATGAAAATATGAAGAAGTGAATATATATATATATATATATATATATATATATATATATATATATATATATATATATATATATATATATATATATATATATATATATATATATATATATATATTATTTTTATTATTTTGGAAGTTTTAGTTTAAGAAAATGGTGTAAGAATGGATGAAAAAAGGCAATGTTAATTTTCGAGTCGCCTATTCCAAGAAGTAAATCACAGGTAATTTTTCAATGGTTTGTCAAACTTTTATAAGTTCATAAAAACATTTGGTCTTATTATTGCACCAATAATATATTACATGAAGAGGGATAACATTATCTAGACATGGGAAACAATAGAAAGCTTTCAAACATTGAAGAATAAGGTTTCATAAAAACATGTTTTAGGTAGATTTTGATGTTTCAAATATGGATACTGGTGTTGTTTTGAGTCAATAAAGAAGGTAAATAATATATTCCAATGATAATTTTAATGAGGTAATAAATAATTATTATATATATGACATTGAATTTTATGACATTGTACTTTAATTAAGACACTAGAAGCATAACTTATTGCCTATGGAGTTTATCATATTTAGATGCCATGAGATCTTGAATTATGTCAAAAATAAAAATAATTAAATAATAGACATGTAAAGTGGATGTATTTATTATAGGCATATAAATTAATTTTGAAACATAAATTAGTAAAGCAAAATTATGTGGCTGATGATTTGAACAGGCAAGAGGCACTGTTAACTAGTATGGTGAATGTTGTAATTATAATTAAAGTTGTTACATAATTATATGATACCAATCTAGAGTTTGGAAAGATAGTTTTAAAATGTTGGAGTACATTAGCAGGTGAAGCATTTACTATTCATGATGTCTATCTTATACAATATGGTTATCTCTTAAATGGTTATTAGCTATGTATTATATTTGAGTCTATGAGAGACAAAATTATTATATATTTACACATTGGTGGTATGGGTGGACACATTGGAAAGAATAAGATAATAGCTTTGGTTGAGGAGAAGTATTTTCAACCAAAGCTGAAGAGAGAAGTTAAATTGTGTTTTTCAATATTCACAATATGACAAGTGGATAATGTCCATGATAAAACACATGGTTCTACATGCCATTCCAACTACAAAGAGGTCCATAGAAAGATTTGTGTATGGACTTTGTAGTAGGACTACCAAACACACAGAGAGGTAAAGATTCATTTATTGTTTTTTTAGATAGGTTTTCTAAGATGGTTTATTTTATTTTGTTTATTAAAAACATTCATGTCACTAATTTTACATATATTATTTTTATATAGGTTTTGATATTGCATTATGTTTCAAGAAACATTATTTCAGACCAAGACACAAAATTTCTAAGTCATTTTTAGAGGACTATATATAATAATATATGAACTAAAATATAATTTAATAGTGCATATCACCTAAAATAAGATTGAAAAGTAGTATTAAATAAGAGTATGATAAATTTATGGAGGTGTGTAATTCAATATAAGCCCAAAAATGAGAGTTTTCGTTACCACACATTGAGTTTGCATGAAACCCTTCCATTAAAATATCAACATGGAAATCATAATTTTAAATTATTTATGGTATTAATATTAAGGTTGTTTTATATTTGGTGAATTTAAAATAAAAAATGAGTTAATTATAACACAATATCATTTTCAGAGCACATACAATAGTTGTAATAAGAATTAAGAATAAATCCAATGAAATAAAATACACATATAAGGTTTTAGAATATGTTTTAATAATAAAACTTAATGAGGGTATATTTGAGAAAATAAATATTTTGTTAAGGAACATACAATAATATGAAGTTTAATAATATTGGTCCATGCAAAATTGTGAAAAGAATCAGTGACAATGCTTATAAGGTGAGCTTAACATATAGTTTTTATATTTATAGAATATTTGATGTTTAAAAATTATATGAATTTCATATATTATATGATTAAGGGGAAGAATATGAATAAGTGGTTTCGATAAGAAGATAGAAAGCATGAGGCAAGGAAGATATAATATATATTTGTTACAATAAGGACTCAAACATGAAGAAAACACTTGAATTTAATAACTAGAGTAAAATAATATTGAAAATAAAAAATGGGAGGATTATAATCAGGGCAACTTTTAAGAGATGATTTGTTTTCGAATAAAGAACGATGTAAACACCTAACTTGTGGAAGCCATTATTTTTTATCCAATAACCAATTTGAGTTCTCATTTTCATTAAAATGAATATATTGGAAAGGAATTTTTTTTAATAACTTGATTTATCTTGTTAGTTTAGATATACATATATTTTGAATACCATAAATAATAATAGGGGTCTATAATTATGTTTAAGATTTTTTTTCAAGAATTTAATAATTTTAGATATGATATATCTTTGTAACTCGACATGAAATTGGGTTAAAATTCATCTGTTAGTACAAAATTAAGATTTGTTTCCACTTTTTTTAGTAATTTATAATTTTTTTTTTTATAGTCTTAAAAATATCCACATTTATTGTAGGTTGGTTTTTGTTGGTTTTATTTTAGGTAATATTATTTATGGTTTGATTTTTTACACTCCTAATATTTTAAATAGAAACATGGAAAGATAATTTTTTTACAAGTCTTTTACATACATGAATTTTGCATATACGTTTATCTCTTGTTCAAACTATTTCATATCCATTAATATATCTATGGACTAACCCTTCCCAATTTGTTGCCATTCATATATAAGATCTATGTAATATGTGTATAAATGCTTTAATTTCATAAACATAATATCATTGTATTCTAGATAATTTTTTATTCCTTCTTGGATATTTATGGTAATAGTTGGATGTTATAAACTACAAGTAGTGATGACCTTTGCCAGACATGTCCTAGATCCCTTAAATGAATATTTTTAAAATTCAAATATTTCTCTTCAGCTAGCCTACATTCCTATCAATATGTATTTGGTATTTTTACTTTCACACTAAGGAATACATTTGCACATCCTTGATGCATTGTTACAAAGCATAAAAATCTAAAATTCCCTAAAATAATAGTCCAAAAGGATGTTTGAAAATTATTTCAAGGTAATCTTTTTTATGTTTTTAATTATTTAAATATAAGGCTACACGTTGCATTCTAAATGAACACTATTGATAACATATACAAATAGGTGGGAAAACTAAGTGTGTTTTTAGATCTCTTCATAATTTTTAAATGTAGGAAATGCTCAAACACTCAAGGTGGTGTGGTTAGGATATATAAACCATATTTATAACACATTTTTATAGGTCAAAAAAGTGTCAAAAGTGAATATATAATTCAAATACAAAGGAAGACAAACTCTAAATTTACAAGTAGGACAGAGGTTAATAAGATACAAAAACAATCATCTCGAGAGTAAAAATCAATGATACATAGTTGAATATGCTAGAAATTTATACAGTGATATATCTAAAACATAGTGGATGGATTAAAACACCATAAGTGTTAGGCTTATACAAAATGTAACTTGAAAATTTTTAACATTAAGTTTCTTGAGTTGAATGACCATAGAGATGTTTCTAACCATTGCAAATGACTATACATAAGTATTGAGTGAAATGGAACAATAAATTAGACAAGTGTATTTTACTTTATTGATTTATATATTTAATAATTTAAATTAATTTTGTGTTAGAATTCATATTTATATGGTAAATAAAATATCTTATGCCTTTTGAATTTAAATTTTTTTAAACTTGTTTATATTACTAAATATAAAACAATTAGACACATTATATTGACCCTTACCATTATTTTAAGGAAGGAAAACCTTAGGTATTTATCCCTTGAGGCTTAATTTTTCCTTCCAAGGGATTAATATAGATATATTAAGGTCTAATTGTTATATTTTATTTTACAGCTCTAATTATTTGTTTACAATACTCAAACCCCTTTAGTTATATGTTCACTCTAATCCTATGAGTATTCCTCCTTATTTTCCCTACCATCTTATGA
>JARHVA010004656.1:820000-870000 GCA_037957365.1 Torreya grandis
GTGATGTAGTGGCACTATGAGTGGGACCTGAGATAAAAATCTACAAAAATTAAATCAAGTCAAGTATCACAATAAAAATGTAGGATTTTGAAGATGGAGATATGGATTTTAAATAATTAACAACATGATAGGATGTGTATCTTTTCAGTTAGACTTATGCATTTGTATTTCACATGTATTTAAAGCCATGTTAGATTTTGAAGATGGATATATGGATTTTAAATAATTAACAACATGATAGGATGTGCATCTTTTTAGTTGGACCTACTTATTTTTATTTCACATTTATTTAAAGCCATTAATCATTAAATACAATTTTTATTTGGTAAATGTAAAAATATTTGTAACCTGTAATAAGATCAAAGGTTGGGAAAGAGAATACCAATTGAAGATGATATTAATTATGGTCATTGTTGAGCTATAAGTATTAAGATATTGAATATTAAAGGTTTTAATATGTTATTTTAACTATTATAAGATCCTATAAATAGATCAAATTTTATTCTTAGATTGATGTGTGGAATAGTGACCATGTTTTTATAAATTTTCAAGAGGATATATCAGTTAAGTAAATACCTAATGGATGAATGTTATAGCAGTTATGAATTCAAAAAAATGAAATATGTCTATTTAAAATTTTATGTTGGAAATGATAATTATCTTGCTTGATGTGCACTTTTTCTGTGTATTTCGTAGCTACATGGGGTGAAAAAATAACTCAACAAATGGAATTTTAATTATGTAGTCCATCCCAAACATGGACCACATACATGATCTATATGAAAATGGTTTCATAGGATGAAAACATGCATGAGATAATGTGAAGGATGCAAAAGAGAATGTAGGGGAGTTGACAAATATCTTCCAGCTAATAGGATAACTAGTTTAAAGGTGGTAACTTTATGTGTTTTATACCTCATAATAATGTTTGATAGATAGTTAGAGTCACCCTCCAAGAATAGTATTGGGTTAAGGATTCGTAGATGAGTATTAATAAAAATATAATAGATGGGTATAAAATAGTTGAGTGACAAGAAAATAAATTAAATTAAAATCGTAAGAGTTAAATTTGAGAGTTTAACAAAATAGTTGATAACCTATAAGGTTACAACAATGGCTTAAGTGTGAAGAGTTAAGTAGTGAGAATAGAGATAAATTTTTAAGATATTTATAAGATAATGGAGTTACTATATAACAAACATGGATTTTATCTAACGAGTGGACAAAGTGGGAGGGGCTTTAAGTAAGCCTTATAAATTCAATAGGAATAGTTGGTGGAGAAGAAAGTAAACAAAATGACATTTTTTAAGATCATAGTGATGGCCATACAATAAATTCTAGTAGCTAAATAAATTATAGATAGGAGTGTGTTTATGTTACCCAAGTGGGAAAGTTAGAATATGAAGGAGGAGATATAAATGGTATAAGTCATGCCACTGTTGACCAAGAATAATTTGAAGCAACAATAGAATTAGGAGAATGTTAGGAACATTAGAATGAATATTATTTATTTATTTATTAAAATTAGTAATGTGAAGGATATGAAGAGGAAGAAGGGATTTATACCACTATGTGGTTTTACCTACACAATGCATATAGCTTGCGTAGGTTAATAGTAAGTCATTAGGAGAAATGTAATTTAATCCATTTTTTCTAATTTTGAGTTGAATTAATTGCCATTTTGGGTGAAATAATTCCTCACTATATAATGTAATGTTCTATGTAACTTTTGGATAATTAATGAATGTTAATGTAACTCTTTGTAGTGATGATAATTTTCTTCCTTTTTTGAGTTATTGTTTAGATTTTACTATTCCATAAACTTTTTTCCTTATCTATTTGACCATATCTAGTCTGATGTTTTGTTTTGGCCCAGTACAACATGGTATCAAAGCTACACTTGTAGATAGATCCATTAATTATTTTTTAAGATCTTTCATTCTAGCTTATTCTATATTTTTCATTGGTTTCATTATTTTATTATTTGGTGGTATTTCTCATAAATCTATTCAAATATCCATACCTAGAGTCTTCAAGTGAGAAAAGGACAATGATGTTAGATTTATAAGGTAGAAAAAATCTAGGAGCAATTGTAAACATGACTTATCTTTGTGATAATCCATTTTGAAGGATTTCAAAGCCATTTTTTTAATTCTATGAAAGTTCATATTTTGTATGACTTTTAGGAAAAAAACATTGCTAGGTTTATCAAGAAAACATGTGGGTCTTTGTCATATTTTAAATAGTTCCCACATAAATCACCTTTTTGAAATTTTTTTCAACTTAAGAAAATTTTCAACCCTTATAGGTAGGATTGATAATTGGAAAACTTTTCATAGCTTTAAAACAAGTCTGGTGGACATTTGAATTTTCAAGTGCATACTCAAAAGACACTGACACCCTTGTCATCACCTATACAAAACTTTAATGAAATTTTAACTCTAGATCAAATTTTTGAGTTTGATGGACATTATCCCCTACATGAAAACCTATTGTGTTTTGGCCCCTGGATGAACACCTATCAAATTTTGGCTCATGCACAAAAACTTATTCACCTATTCTTCCTACATGAGAATATGTCTATCTCTACTGGCTGTGTAGATAATTATTGATTTTCATCCGATACCTAAATAGACTCCATGTTTTTCCACCTACATATACACAAAATAGACTCCATAGCCTACTTCAATAAACTTTTAGTTGCACCAACCGAGTCAATAGACCTAAAATTATATTCTAATATGAAAGATGATTAACACCTTTTTCATATAGAGTGGTCACATGAAGGGGGATAAATTTTTGATTCCTAATAGTAGGGGTTTAACCATATTACCCCACCCAAAACATTTCACACACAAAATTATTCAAAGTGGAGATTTCACTTGACAACTATGACTTCAAATGCACATAAATTTCAGCTTGTTGTTCCTTTTTAGGTGTTTTTTTTTTAATGTGTGAGATTTTAAAGCTATATGAATTGGTAATGTTATCATTATTTATAAATTATAACCTCTATATATTCATTTGGGATTACATAGTCTTAGTCTTTCATCACACACAACTCAACACATCCTTTATATACTATGGATCAGAGTTCAACTATGATTCTTACACCATTGAACTATCACAAGTACAAAGTCAAATTTAATAACCTATTAAGGAACAAATGATTACAAAAAATCACAATGGGTATAGAAAAGGACTTGACACTTGAGGTAGAGAAGGTAAAGTGGTTTTATAAAGTGATGAAGCCTACAGTCTCCTATGCCTATCTATGACTCCTCACCTTATCTATAATATTGAATCTAATACTACTCCTAATGAGTTCTAGACCATATTGGAAAAATAATTGAAATGTAAGACATGATGAGAGGTAATGAGTTGTAAAATTATTTGATTAGTTTTATCATAGGTGATTTTGATATGGAACAATACTTATTCACAAATTTTAAATCCCTTAGGTTGTAGTTTAAACTATGCAACATTAATAAAAAGGATGATTAATTGATTCTCTCTATCGTTGATAAGTTGGGATATAATTATTCAATCTTCAATTATACCTTCCATGACACCAAACATGCGCTTAGAGTTACATGGACAATGTCATCTTTAGATGAATTTGTTGATGACTTGACTTAGGAGCAAAACAAACTCATTCAAATGGGTACACTAAAGTCCTATAAATTGCATGCATTAATTATAAGTCATGACAAATAGAAATATTCTAGTCAAAATGAGAAGAAAAAAAATAAAAAGGACTTAGAGGAAAAAGGGTTCAAAAATATAATTCTAATCCCAAAGCATCAAAATAATCCTTGTCGTCAGATAGGAAACATAATAAATAGTAAATCACATATGCTTATTACGATAGATCTAGGCATGATGAATCCAAATTCATGAAGATAAAGATTGTTGAACTAACTTATATGCTTAATAAGTACAATATCATTGTCCTAATTATTATAATTAGAGTTCATCATCACAAGAGTATTCTAAAGCCAAGGAAAATAAGAATGGAAAAGATAAGAGTAAAGAACCTATTAAAGTTATGTCCCATCCTTCCACATGGGTTATTGATTCTATTACATCACATCACATGGCTTCATCATAAGACATGATATCATCCTTGGAGACTTTTTCTATGCCTTCCATCTTGTTGGGTGATAATTCTTCTATATAAATTAGTGGGAGTGGATCTGTCAAAGAGAATGATGGGACATTTCATGATGTTTTATGTGTTCATTATTTATCCATTAATCTCATATATATTTAATAGATAACTCACATTAATTATAAAAATAAATATTATTTCACACCCAATTCATTAGTTATTATTAATAAAGTAGTGACTCTATTGTTACATATATGAAAGCAGATAACTAGTCATGATTATATACTTTCTCACATTTTACTCTTGATCAACCCTTCGCTGTAATTTTCAGTCATTCAAATGGAGTGAGTAAATTATAGCATTAATTTTTAAAACATCTCAAACATCACTATCTAGAGTAAATTAGCTCTCGAGACATGGTTTCAAGATTTCCATGATTCAAGTTTTATGACAAAGTTTCTCAGGGTTTCATACTTAGTAAGCATCCTAAGGAGAATTATGACAAGGGAAAATAACAAAGAGATAAACAAATATTGGATATTTTCCATAGTGACATCATTTATCCATTTCAAAAACCTTTATTAAATAGGATTAAATTGTTCACTTTCATTGATGATGTTTGAGGCATACTTGGTTGTAATTTGTTAAGTATAAATCTAAGGTATTTGATCAAATTCATATCTTCAAGGTGATTTTAGAAAAATAATTAGGTAAATCCATCAAGATTTTATGTACCAATAGTGGTGGTATGTGAGTAACCATTTTGAGTAATTATATACATCAGATGGGATCAAAATATTAGTTATAGTTCCATATAATCCTTAGTAGAGTGGTGTTGTAGAGCACACAAAATGGTTTTTAAAGGAAAATGTAGATACTAGAAAACCGTAAATCTTGGTTCTAGATGTCATGTTGACCATTGGATCACCCTTGAACCCCCTTGGGACCATTTCACAACTTTTTAACCATGAAAGCTAAGTCATAATAACTAACCCTGAGCATTTTACCTTTGCCCTATTCACTACCGATGGTTTGACCCAAACTATTGATGGTGACCCAATTGTCAATAGTTACCTAAACATTGAGGGTTAGCCTCAACCACTAATGGTTAACCTTTACCCATTACATGGGTTAACTCTCACTCAACTACAACTTTCTTTTTTATTTTTATTTTTTTTATCTGTGTGTAATGAATGCATGTTAAAGCTAAAATTAGATAGCATATTGGACCTATTAACTAACCTCTTCTTTCACCACTCCCTTTTCCCTATATAAAAATAATAGGTGGAGGTGAAGAGAGGGAGAAATTAATAGTCATCAAAGTCTTATGCATCAAAGCATCTTCTATAGGTATTCTTCTAGCTTCCAACGACTAAGATAGAGACCAAAAGTGGTATTTCTCATCAATCAATAGCTAAAGTTTCATCACTCTTGCTTTATAACCCACAACAACTTTTTATCCACTCACCTCAACATTATTTAGACCAAAAACAAAGATAAGTATCTATTTTTATTAATTATTTCATTTACTTCTCTCCCTAACTCACTCTATGGAACCTTTCTCCAACCTTCCTAACCAAACATATTTTTACCCAAGCCAAATTTGATAGTAACCATCGATGATAACTTAATTTTTGATATCTTACCCTTAACTACCGATAGTCACCTAACCACTAATGGTCACCTAACCACTGACAATCACCTAACCTTTGATGGTCTTACCCAACCATTAATGATCACTATGTGCCAATTTCAATAGCAATCTTATTTAGCATATCAAACCCTTACCAAATCCAATTTTCTAACTTTTTACATGATCATAGAACATCACCCTATTTTTTTAACCACATATGATTTTTTTAGCTTTAATATCTAACCATTTATTTTTATAATTAGTCAAATTCATCTCTTCTCAAGAACTTCTATTTGATTTCAGTATCTCTTATGCAAGAAATTTACCTTTGTTTTTAGAACTTGATTATTTACAAGTATGGATTGATATCTTCTAAGGAAGCTTGTGCTTCTTGGATATAGATTGAATTAGGAAATTTACCCTACTATTTGACTAATCAACCATTTCTTTAGTGTGTTATAATCTACAGGTCATTCCTCCCTAAATAAATAGGAATATTTACAACCATCTAGATCACGAAGCATAAACTAAATCTAGGTTTTACTAACCTCAACCTTATTTTCATTCCTCCCTAGGTAAATAGGAATATCTACAACCATCGGGATCATGAAGCATAAATTAAATCTAGGTTTTACTAACCTCAACCTTATTTTAAGTTTTAAAAATTTATTATAAATAAATAAAGAAAAAATTATGTGAAATATTTTAGAATACCTGGCAGGACCCTTAATTTTTTCTTAGGTTCATAGTTGCATCTAGATGCTTCTTCTTCTTGTTTTCTACTCATACAATGAAATGAAAATTTCATTTTGGTCTTAAAATTGACTACATAACTTGTTTTCTTGATTATTTTGGCTCACATACCTTAATTAATAAAGTGAACTAATCATAAATTCACTCTTATCACACACACAAGACCAAACCATTTACACCTAATCAAGTATAAAAACATTGAAATAAGGTCCAACTAAGATTTCACCACCTAGTAGTCACCTTTCGTTAGTTATCTTACTTAGATTTCACCATCAAGGGGAGAACCAACTCAGTACATTAGCTAAGTATAATCTCTAGCAACTTGACATATCTTGGATACGCACCCGACACCCTTATCACTATGGTGTGTGAAGTGAAGGGGTAGGCCCTTATATCAAGCCACATACCAAATTCTAGTATAGATGTTGAGAGCCTTTAACTACCTAAAACCATCCTTAGATATCTTCTTCTAGTACATACTCTATAATCCCAAGTTAGTCATCATAACTTCTTAAAAATTGAGGCTTAAACTTGAAGAGAGATAATAAAGTTTCCTAGGATTTTAACACATATTAGTGTATTCATTGCCTTCTTTGAGATCTTTTTATTTTTGATTGCTTCTTTATTGAGATGTAAGATTACTTGTATCTTTCTCTTTCCCTTATCTATATGGTTTTAACTAGGCAAAAACTAATAAACCAATCAAATCAAGATTCACCTCCTAATCATCTATCTTCCACTTCTCCATCATCGATAGAGTACATCTCAAGTGCAGAGAGTTCTCTCCATCCTTATTAAAGTCATAATATCCCTTATATTATTGCCCAAGGTGATATGGATTTCACCACATTTCTCAATAATAACCCTACATCCCTCAAACATTACCTTAACACCATATCCCCTAATACCCCTTCTTCAGTTCCAGCTACTGAACCACCCTATGGTATTCCATCCCACCTTATGGGTAGCACCTATACTACATCAACCCAACCCTTAGTCACCCAAGCATCCTATTTACCAAGAAAACCACCAATAACACAATCTAAGACCAACCCATCCGAAAAACTAGCACCCAAACACCTTCCACCCTAATCCATAAATCTTCCAACATAAAAATAACCCAACCTTTTGCCACACATACTCTTCTTACTGTGGGAGTACCTTCTACTAGTGTTACCACCCTTCCTCTTATTTCAAACCAACTTACCTCCACTCCATTGAATAGCTTGGTCACTCCTGTAGATTATACCCTTGTACCCATTAATACCAAAGTTACCACATATCCTCTACCTACCAACCTAAACATACCTCTAGCCCAAACTACATGAATCGCTCAACATATGCCCCTTACACCAAACCTGAGCTACATCCCTTAAATATAAGGGTATGCAATTATACCTTATAAGCAACCACCTATCTCCATGTATTCATTTATGGCATCATCCCAACCACCAATGTCTGCATACCAATATGTGATATCATCTCAACCTCCAACCAACTATTTGTATGTTGCAAATACCTAACCTTGGCAAAATGCACCTTACAACTTTAGAGGTGCACAACCATAGACGATCTAGTAAAGATGTTGATGTATAAAATGACTACTTGGAGTCATCTATTTTTGAAGCCCATAACCTCTTATCATATGACCAAATATACAATGAACCAATTCATCCACCCATCCCCATTCAACCTTATCCTCCTTAATAGGAACTTCCAAAGTTTTCAAAATTTTAGAGCATGGAAGATCCTCAACAATATCTAAGAGCATTTAGGCATTATTACTATTTGATTGCCTATGATGATGATCTCCTTCTTAACATATTTCTCGTGTCTCTATTAGGTACAGTACTTGATTGGTACAAAGCACTCCCTCTTTTATTTTAACCAACTAGCTCCAACTTTATTAAAACAATTTTCTATAAACATATCTAATAAGGTTTCCATCACTGATATCTATTCCATTCAGCAATTTGATGATGAATCCATTGCTGACTTTATAACCTATTGGAGAAGTATGATAAATCAACTTTCTTTCTCTTTGCCTCAACCTAAGCTGATTGCGATCTTTGCTCAAGTTTTTGCCAAACACATTTCTTCCACTTTGTAGGTTTAGAATTTTAGTACATTTGATGATGCTTTCACCAAGGCATGAAAATTAGAGAACAAAGCCATTGAGGAGGGGAAGTTAAAATTGAAAAATAATAACTCCACCTTTAAATCAAATGAAGATTCCTCATCTAAACCTAACAACCACACCAATTCTAGCACCAAAAAAAATGGAACCCTAAATGTCATTGTCTTTAAAACTACTCTTCCATTGGTTATTAACCAACCCAACTCTCCTAATTCTTCCATCCTGAACACTAGGAACCCAAACTGTAACAACCAAAAGCAATTAACTCCATTAGGGGAGTCATATGATTCAATATTAGAGAAGTTTTTGAAAGTGAATATTATAAAAATTCATTTGATAAAACATCATTAGCAATTCAATTTTTCTCATCCTGTACCGGTTTGGTATATATATAATTAATTGTGTCCCTTCCACCATGTCATTCAATATGATTTTAGTAGGTGTAATAATTTAAAAAAACATTTTCTAAATTCTAATTGACAAGGGGTAACTTGTGTTGGATAACCCAAATGCACCGCCAAATCAATCACTTGACATCATTAGACAACCATTCCCCAACCATACCCCTTCAATAAATAATGAAAAAAATAAAGTGTAATCCTCTTACAACCATGAGGTCCATACCATTAACATGGTTCTTAGTGAACTCATTAATGAAAGAACCAATGCCCAAATCACCTTTCCTTTCACTCCACTTATTAAGGTAGTGGAGTCACCTTCTAGTCTTTTGAAAATCAAAATAAAGGAAATAAGTATTCCCCTTTATCCACTTATCAAGGTAGTGGAACTAACCACCTCTCTTTTGGAATACATACCAAAATAGGTAGACATTACCACCATATCCTTCTCTTCCATCATACAACAATCCACTCTTCATTTGGGAAGAATTCCTAAGGAAGATATCACTTTACCTACCTCTCCTGTAAGAGACTCATCTTCCTAAACCTTGGAGCCTTTGATTGAATAAAAGGATGAGGTAACCACTCATCTCTCTTCACCCATGGGTTTCTTTCTTTAGACCAATATTGAAGGTATCAAACCCATCTATAAGCACTTCTCTAGAATTATTCCAAACTTGGAGTGCTTATCCCAACCAAAAGTGGATCATTCCACATTTTTTCATCATTTTGGGATTCCTTGCCCAACCAAGTAAGAGCCCTCAACAACACCATTGTCAACCCAGACTTTTATTTCCACTATTAAACCAAAATCACCCCAAAAAAACCTTTAGAAATCTCTACCCCTCAATCAATAGTTAAAATAACTAAACTAACTCCACCTAAATAGCCTAAGAAACTTCCCTCATCACAACCACACTCATCAAAAACATAGGCATGCTTCTTACTTAGAGCCTTACTCACCCATCAGTAAAGTTAGGTTGAAGCCCACTAAAAAAAATCCCAAGCTAAAACAACAAAGAGGGTAAAACTACCCAAGATCCCAAAAACCAAAACAATGCCTCTCCTCTCTACTTTGCTTTCTATTTTGGGACCTCACCCTTCTACCTTAGTAAGAAAATGAACCATTCTAGAAAAAACCCAAATCCAAGCACCACTTTTTGTTACACCATCACTCCTACTTTCATCCTCACTTATTTCTACCTAACCTTCTATAACCAAACCTCCTACTTCACATTAACTGACCCCAACACCTTTTACCTCTAAGCCATCCACCCCCAACCAATCTATATCAAAACCATCCACCAAGAATTCTCCTTCACCCAAGACTCCTGCCATGAAGCCTCATCTTAAACATGATTCCACCTCAATTACCAAACTTGAGACCTATACACCCTTGCCACCTTTACTTTAGTCCTATTTAACCATCCTACAGAAGTTATTACAAGCTTCTTGCTTGACTTTAACTTCCATCAAACCATTCAACCCCCATATTCCTAAGCCATCCTAATTTGATGACAATCTAATTTTCTCATACCATGAAATGCTAGGACATGATACAAAGAATTGCAAGCCTCTCCAAGTCCTAGTCTATTATATGTATGCTAAAAATGACCTATTTTCAAAGGAATAATATACCACCACCCAAAACATACATTTTCTCTCACTCTCATCCAAGTGTGAGGAAGAATATAATCAAGCCTCTAGCATAAATCCTCACCAAATCCATACCATCCATGTGGTAACATAATCATAGACTCAACATAATGATAATGGAAAGGACAAGCTGTCCATTTCATGGACATATCCCTCTTCCACCACCCAATCACCAGAACAAAACCAAGTACCTTTCCCTTGAACCAAACTCAAGGTGTCCATCTTATGTCCCTCTCAATCCAACCCTTCTAAATCAATCTAATGATTAGTTTTAAAATAGTTTCACTAAACACTGGTGAAGATGATTTTGGATGAACTGATCAACACCTCACCCCATTATCACTAAGCGATGATAGAATCTTTGTAATCCATATAGGTTCAACCAAAAAGCCCACAACCTCTAGCATCCTTTGTTAGAGATCTTCAGATTTCTAATCTTGTTACCTTTAAGGGTTTGTAAATACCCTCCATCTAATTAGATGATCCAATCCTCCCCTCTCCATCACCATGTACATCAACCAAACACATGTCAAGATGGTTATGATTGATGGGGGTGATATAATTAAATTTTTCTCATCCCACACATACAAACAAATCAAATTACCAGAGGAAATTATGTTAGAAACCTCAATAGTGCTCTAATCATTCAATGACACCATGGCCACAATGTTAGGAACTTTTATCTTTTAGATTTTTCTAGGACTTCACATCCTTCCTAAGCTCTTCTACATAGTAGAAGGTGATTTTTAGTATAATGTTTTGTTGGGATTGATTTGTATTCATTATATGGGATATGTTCCATCTACCTTACATTGATGCATTAAATTTGAACATGAAGGCTATGTTCTTACCATATAAACCAACCCAAGTCCTTTTACATCATGCCACATGATGTATCAAACATATGATGTTCTCCTTCCTCCATCCAAAAAACCTTCATAAAAAGATGAAACCATATATTATTCTACCAATAAATCATCCACCAATTCATCCATCCCTTCCACCCAAATCCCCACTATAGACCCTTTGGAATCAACCTTCCAAAATCTTTCACTAGGGGAGTATTACCTTTTGACACTAGAAATTTTTTCTACTCCCCACAACTATGGGAATCTTGACTAGAAACCCAGTTATGACCCCAATATTATTGTCTTTGATCCTTTTGGTCCCTTAATGTCTTAAACTTATTTCATCTATGGGGGACATAATAAACCCCTTCACACCTCTACCTCCTTTTTTTCACCTTGGCCATTCACCTCTAGTTTTTCCTATCTGAATAAACCATAGTTTGCCAAGACATACCTCTATAGGTGTGCTTGAAAGGGATTTGGTCTAGGAAAATATGAAAATGGAACACATGAGTTGATTCTAAAAAAGAATTTAAAACTTCACAAGAAACATGGCCTCAATTTCACACCATCTATAAAGCAAACCAACACACCTCCCATTACTGTTATTGATGAGGAAGATGTCCTATCCTCACCAACCCCTTCTCCATTAGATTGTGAGGATTTTGATGTCATCCCACCTAATTTCTTCTTCAATCAGCATGATTATCCTCATACCCTTAACTTATCAAAAGGATGAGGAGTCCATAACCATTCATTTGACTCATCTTAATATGTTCAGAGACATCTCTCCTACCATTAATATCATTTAGTGTTAGGATGATGATTCCATTCTTACTTATGTAGGTGCATAAGATTATTCTATCCACAAGCCTCTTACTCTTGAAATTTCAACCATGTTGAATTAATCTACCATCAATATCAACTTAGGTACTCTAGATAACTCACACATTATTAAAATCAGCTAGTCTCTAAATTTTGAGGAGTTTTGGGATTTCCCCTCCTTCCTACAAGACCATAGCATAGAATTTGTTTGGTCTTACATCAACATGATAGGAATTTACCCTTCCATGACAACCCATATTATCATCACCAACCATGATGTCAAGCTAGTTAAAAACAAACTTTGTTAGATGCACCCTCACATATCCCTTCTCATAAAATAAGAATTTGAATGCCTCCTATCTGTCAATTTCATTCAACCAATTAATTATCCCTAATGGGTCTCAAACATCATCCCTATCACCAATGCCATAGGGGGACTTCAGATTTGTGTAGAATTTTGTGACATTAACCTTATTTTATAAAAGGATCACTTTCCATTGTCAAGCATTGACCATCTTGTCGATCTTACAGTCAACCATGAAATGTTATCTCTTATGGATGGGTTCTCAGGTTACAATCAAATCTTAATTGCTCCTAAAGATTAGTAAAAAATAACATTTATCACCCCCTGGGGAACTTTCTACTATAGGGTCATGCCTTTTGGTCTAAATAATGTTGATGCAACCTACCAACATGCTATGACCTACATCTTCCATGACCTTAATAACAAAATTGTAGAAGACTATGTCAATGACCTCCTTCAGAAATCCAAATGTCATAAAGATCATTTGGTCATTCTTAAAATTATATTTGAATGCCTCGTCCATTACCATGTCTACCTTAATCATAATAAGTGTATCTCTTAGTTCTTTTCAAGTAAGCTCCTTGGCTTTATAGTCTCCCTTCATGAAATTGAAGTCGATTATACCAAAATTAAAATAATCCTCAACATACCTCCTCCTACATATCTCAAGTAACTCCATGGCTTGCAAGGGAATGCCCAATCCATTCATCACTTTATCTCTAAGCTCTTGGATTGATTCCAAACTTTCTACCACCTTCTAAATAAGGATGTATCTTTTAAGTGGAATACAAACTATCAAAACTCCTTTGGTTCACTTAAAGAGTACCTTCTATCTCCACCCATCCTCATTCATCCCAAGGTAAATCAACCTTTTTAACCTTATATTTCTACCACTGACCACTCCTTAGGGGAAATGTTATCTTCTCAGGATGACAATCATAAAGAGTAATACATCTATTACATAAGCCATACACTTATAGAGTGAAAGACTTGATACACCCATACCAAAAAACGTTGCCTCACCTTGGTCTTCATGGATAAAAAACTTTGCCATTACCTTCTTAACCACAAGACCTTTATCATCACTAACATCAACCCACTTAAGTATATGCACTCGAAGCCATACAAAAACCAACATATGGATAAGTGGCTCATGCTATTAGCTGAGTTTGATCTTGAATTCCTCTAGTAAAAATCAATTAAAGGACAAATCATTGATAACTAATTAGCTACATCACCTTTATGAAATAATCAACCTTCTCCTCTCTAGTTCCTCAATGAGTCCACCATGACCCTTTCTCAAGAAAAATTTACCTATTAAGTCACCATGTTCTTTGATGGATCAAAGTGTTAATGTGGTGGGGGATTCAACAACATCCTTATCACCCTTCATAGTGAACCTCTTCCTTTATCCTTCAATCTCAATTTTAAATGCACTAGTAATATGGTTGAGTACAAAGCCCTAGTGATAGGTATCTAGACTGGTTTAGCCTTAGGATTAAAAAAAATAGTATCTTTAGTGAATCCCAAATTATGGTTAATAAAATCAATGGATCTTATCAACATAAGAATGATGTTTTAGAATAGTACAAACAACTAGCTAATATACTCTTATCATCATTTAAATATTACCTTATCCAAACCACACCATGATCTATGAATAAGTTTACTAACAATATTGATTCTCTCTCTTCCTAGATCCCATAGACACCCTCTAACTATAATCTATATGTCATTATCCATTAGCTTACCCAGCCTTCATATCTCAAGTCCGACTCTCCTACCATCTTCAATGTGTAGGAGACTCAATCTAACCTTTGGTATCAAAAAAGCTTAAACTATATCAACCTTACCATCATCCCTTTAAACCTTTCTAGAAATTCTTGAAGATAATTTATTCAAAAAACCACACATTATACCATACTAGGGTAAATTATTTATAAACATGGCTTTGATGGTCTCCTCTTTTGTTGCCTACGTAGTCACAAATCCTCTCATGCTATCAAGGAAATGCATGATGGGATTTATGGAAGACACTTTAGTGGTATAGCTATCACTAAATGCATCCTTATCTTTCACTATTATTGGCCCATGCTTAACCATGATTTTTTTCATTACATGAAGAAGTGTGTTAAATGTTAAAAACACACCAATTTACATCACAAACCTAGCTATGGTCTCCAATTATCTAAGGGTATCTAACCCTTTTTGCAATGGGGTCTAGATATTATTAGTGAAATTAACCCCCATTCTTCATAATGACACCATTATATCATCACTACAATAAAATATTTCACCAAATGGGTAGTGGTTATTCCTCTCATCTCAACCAAAGCTAAAAACATTATCAATTCTATCAACCATCACATTATCTATCAATTTGGTATTACACATAAAATTATCACTTCCAATGGTAAATATTTTAATAACAAACAAGTTCGAGGTCTTTCTAACACATTTTGTATCAAGTTAATTTTCTCTTCACCTTATTATCCATAAGCAAATAGACAGGGTAAAGCTTCTAACAAAAATCTCAACAACATGCTAACTAAAATGGTTAATCTGTCTAGTTAGGATTGGCATTTACACATCCATTTCACCTTATGGGCATATCATAGTAGCATTTAAACCTATATGGGTTCTACCCCTTTCTCTCTTGTGTTTGGAGTTGAGGCTTTCTTGCCTCGTAAAGTCTAAATTCCATATCTTTTCATATCCCTGTAAGATATCATTTTTTAGGGAGATTATTGTCAAGAATGTTTGGCCTAACTTGAGATACATGATGAATTTTTTTATCCTCACTTACACATCTTCATATCTATCAAAAAATCATCAAACACACTTATAACAAGCACCTAAAAGTGAGAATTCAACATCAAAGATCTTATCTTAAAGGAAAATCAACATGTCACCAATATGGATAAAATTAAGTAGGGCAAGTTTGATTTTAATTGGTTTGGACCTTATATCATAACAAATAATTATGGATTAGGAGCTTATTAGTTATCCTATCTTAAAGGTATATTAGAACCTATTCCATTAAATGCTTTGAATCTAGATCCTTTCTTTTGTTAAACATGATTAAACTTGCCTTTTGTCTAACTTAAGCTCATCCCTTATTTACACTCACATGCATCCCTTTATTTTAAGGAAAATTAATTAAAGCTGAATCATGTGATTATCCTTTATAGCCTTTGCCTAATCTTGAACATAGGTACCATGACTCTACCCATGGCATGATTCTCATTGTGCTTTCCATCCCTTTATATGATATAATCCCATGGTCATTATTGCTTAAACCTCTTTTACCCGTAATCAACCTTCTTGTGCTCTAGTTATTCCTTCATGAAGGCAAACTTTTTTTTGAGCCTATATAAGCAAACTCATGTCAATATCAAAAACAAAATCAATCAAAAAATCAATCAAAAAATCACAAAAAATAAAAAACTCATATGTTTTATGGGTCATTCCAAGCATTCAAAGACTACTCCCTTGAAGGATAACAACCACAACCAATAAAAACTGATCTATGTAAGGTAGACTATTCCCTTAAATGACAGTTATCAAAAGACTTCAAAAAATCTCATAAACTTAGACCATTCCTTTGAAGGATGGCTGAGTAAATAATTTATCAAAGCATATCAATTTTTGGGAAGATTCTCACATTGATCAGCTTCCTAATCAAAAGAACCATTATCAAAGTTAGACAAAGCACAAATAATTTTGGAAGCCACAATCAAATTTCATAAGTATACTTCCCACATCAATCAGTCTATACCTTATATGACATGGACTTGTTTATAATAGTTATTTGGTAACCTAAAGAAGAGGTATTCAAGTCTCACAAAAAGGTTCCATCTTTATCCACCTCCCCTTTATACACTCTAAAATCAAGGGATTTCTAAGCTTACTTGACACTAGGTGGTCAAGAAAATTTTTAACTGACTAATCAATGCTCATGCAAAGCACTCAAAGGGATTATGTTAATAAGTCAATATACTTTAATCTTTTCTCGATCCTTTGCAATGAGGGAACATCACACCTTATTTTTTATCTCATACCAAACTGTTGATACATTCACTAAGACATTTGTCTTTTGATTATCTTATCTTTTCTCACATTTAGTTTCATTATCCAACTTACTCTTTGTATTTTAAGATTACTTCACCTTCATCTAAATAAATGTAATTCATCACAAAAATTTAGTAACCAACCATGTGTTTTATTTAGTTATTGACTTCTTACATTCTTTGTTTAAGTGTTTTTAATCATAAGCACATTTCAATGAATTAACCATCTAATATATCAAACATCATCTACTAATTAATCACATCAACTAATCATCTATCTTATCCACCAAAATTTAATCATACATCAAAAATAAATGAGGCATTCACATATGTTAACCACCACATGTCTAACCTATATAAGGAAGCATAAACTCATTAATTTATAGCATGAGCATGATCATCATGAGTAACATCATATCAACATCATAACCATAACTACAACATGAAAATAGGCATCTATAACCATGACAATAATCACAAACATCATAGCCATATCCAGCAAAACATAACATGATAATCATCACATAAACAACACTAATTAAATACCAACATCATCACAAACATGCATCATCAACATAGTCACCACTAAACCATAACCACATCATAATCATCATCACATCATAAACAACATCATAATGAGCATAAATTAAATATCCACATCATCACATGCATAGCTAGGTGAATACACATAAACCATAACATCATAATCATCATAACATCACATCATCACATAAATAACATCACATCCATAACCATCAACACAAACCATAAACCATGATCACATCTATATATCATGAGCTCATAATAAAAAAATGATCAAAAATAAAATAATGTACATGTCTATAAATGGATATATACATCTTGTTACATCAGCTCGTAGGCTAGTATCAAAATCATATAGTACATCAAACATACAAATGTCTCATAACGATATAAGACCATGGATAACCACTACTGCCTAGAGCCTACCCACCTCCTAAGCCTACTTTTCCACCTATAGAATTGACTCACTAACTTAGTGTCACAATGTTGGCCCCTTCAGTGATCTTTGCTCCATACTCTCCCCATATGGGCTCATCTGGAAGGTGTGTGAAAATAAAAGACTCATAATACCTCAACTCCTCCATGGTTGCTACATATTTCTCCATGGAGATATTCCTTGGTGGTCTTATAGGTTCTATTACTCACCCTTCTACCTACCTAAGAGAATCCTTCTCCTATGTAATAGTGGATAACTAAGCTCTAGCCTAAACTATCTCCATAGTAAGAGTGGCCACCTGGCCCTATATTTCATCCCTCTCCTAAGTCACTGATGTTAAGGAAGCCTATGTTGTAGCTAGTGCTTCCCATGTTTGGTCCCTCTCATCACCACCCCTTACCTGTACATCCAAACCCATGTCCTACTAACCATCATCTCCTAAAAAAAGGGTTGCATCATAATGTTCTTAGAACCATATAGGGTACTCATCACTAACACCTACATCATCAATATCATCCATCATTAATAGCTCTTTGTGATCAATGAACATGTCCTCCAACTCTAGAGTAGATAATTGAAACTCTACATCCTCCCTTTTATATCTTCAAAACTTGCCCAAAATATCTTTTATGAACCCAGACAATCTACTCATGCTATCAAAAGGGATGAGATGCACCTCATGGTATCATCTCCTATAGTTCTATAGTAATATCATATGTTTGGCATATCTTTCCCATGATTTAAATTAAATATATGGGTGCTAAATAACCTCACCCTTAACTGGTTCCTCTAACCTATCTCTATACCCATCTAGGTCTTGAGCACCTCACCCTAGTCTGGTAAACATGTAATCACCTCTCCATTGCATATAACCAAGCCTATGATCCATATAAATAAAACCATGCCATGGTATCCTATATTATTGCATAACCCTAATGTGCTCATAGGCCCAACAATGTAGCATGAAACTAATGTTGATCCCATATCTCTTATGGGCGCAATATTCCTATAGCTCTCGATAGATCTAAAATAATAATATAAGTGATAATGTAAATATTGTATGATCTAACCACATCTCCACAAGAACCCCCAACAAAAAGTATGGAAATGTCCCACTTCTATAATTAATTAAAGCATAACATGTAACATCTATCATCATCATCATCAACATGAATAACTGTCTCACATCCCTATCCTTATGGTACAATGGTGTGTAGTGAATTTCTCTAGAATGCCATCTCACAAGCATGAGGTCTTCTCCATATACATGATCCATCTATTCATCCTACTCATTATTACTAATGTGGTATATTTGCTCACCCTGTATTATTAGCCTCACTATTGGGTAAATGTGATAACTTACAATGGTCATCTCTCATATCGATAGTATGAATGTGTTAGTGGTAGGGTCCCTTCTCTCGATGAGCACCACTAACATAACTACATGTTATAACACATGATGGTATTACCTCATGCCTACTAGGCCAACCTTAATCATATGATCCCAATTTACATTAGTCATCCCTCAATGCACTTGATCAAAGATATATGGAAATTGACCATGCATCTACAACCGCTCCCTCACCTACAAGGATATATTGGTATATTAGTTTACCTAGTCTAACAAACATTGCTTATGAATTATACCTATTATGCCTACCTATTACCTCTACCTCCTATATTCACCTAATCTGATCTAAATTAGAGACTCATATTCAAACCAAATCCTATGTACAAAACATTAAACCTTCTATTTCAACTTCACCCCATATAGAAATCCTACCCTTAACCTAAACTCTTAAATTATACCCCATTATTAAACCTTCTACCATAACCTTACCCCATTGTTAAACCTTTTACAATAACCTTAACCCATTATTAAACCTTCTAACACAACCTTACCCCATTATTAAACCTTCTACTATAACCTTACCCCATTTCTAAGCATTTTCATAATTATCAATGGTTGAGGGTTGACTGATGATGATGATTATTTTTGGAACCATCACCAATCAACCATTGACTACTGATAGTCAGGTGGTTAACTACTGATGGTATATACAATGACCATTTAGTGGTCACCTATTGACCATTTTCAGTTGATAGTAACCACTGATGGTCACTATGTAATGGTTGTTAGCAATCCTCAATCCCTAAGCCTTAGCAAAACTACCTACAAATAACACCAAAAGCTAAAAAATTTAAGCTACATCAATCTTAGATATATATTTCCCACATCAATTCCACCTTCCCACCACTTAATTTTAAAAATACCTAAATTTCAAACCATTTAACCCACACCCACACTTACTAAATAACAACCATTTCCACATCAAATAATAAACAAATTTAATTCAAAAACTACCTCATTTTTTAATCACCATCATGGAGGCTTCCTCAGAATCACCACCTAGCCCTATACCCTACCTTGGCCTCTCTACATCCTCATTAATCAAGACTCTACCTCACCTTAGTCAAATCTTAGTCAAAACAACACAAAAAGACCCTCACCTCACTCACTCCACATGATCACTCAACTTACGGCCTCAAACCATCACTGTTCTTTTTTGCTCAAGTAAAAAGGTGAGCACCATGGGTCACCATTTTTCAAATAAACCCTTGAAAAAAAATTACCATCACCCTTTTATGGATAATTTATGACCATCGACATTCACTTGGTGACTACCGATGGTTAACCTTCACTGTCGATAGTCTACTCCTTCAAAAAATTTCAATCCCACCTACCATTTTCCACCACCTTGTCATCACATCAACACTTCCATTACAAAAAAGTAGAATACATGTTCTCTACCAACTAAAAAATTAACCATGTAACCTCCACATTGGCCATTTCATCCCAAATTTCACACATTTTTTGATGACCTTGTCTTGGTCACTTTGATCACTATGACTACATTTCCATATTAAATTGCTTGAAATCATGCTACCTTTTGTGCACCAAATAATTGTGTATTCTTGGGATCACTTCCTACCTTGGATACCTATGGATATATTGACCTTGCTTGAGGGAATTTCATTTACAAGTACAACCATAAACACCACAACTAAATGTGTTCACTTGGTCTACTTATTATTTGTCCTTCTAATGCTAACCTTTTCTTTTTTTTACCCAACTACTTCAACTATGGCAGTCTAGTCTATTTACGATTTATACTAGTTAACTTATTTGTATTTTGTACACATTTTATTACTTTGATGCCTAATCCAACCAATATTATCATCCACTTAACTACTAGTCAAACCTGTAACTAATTCTATTTTGCCTCATCAATTCCTAGTTTGAAGGGGAATACCTTCTCCCATACTTAGGGTAGCAAAACTTGCGACCCACCACCTATTTTTTGTTTTGCCTCTTGATGATACAAACTACATTAAAAAATGGGAAAAATGTAGACACTATAAAATTATATATCCTAGTTCTACATGCCATGCTGACCCTTCGATCACCCTTGGACCCCCTTAGGACCATTTCATAACTTTTCAACCACCAAAACTAAGTTACAATGACTAACCCTAAGCATTTTAACTTTTCCATCTCAACCACAATGGTTTGACCCCAACCATCGATGGTCACCTAACCATAAATATTTACCTAACTACCAATATTTAGCCTTGACCACCATGTCAAACCATTAACTACCTCTAGGGTTAACTATCACTCAACTGTAACTTGATTTTTTATTTTTAGTTTTGTAATACATGTTCATAATCAATAAATGTTAAAGCTACAATTATATATCTTGTTGAACCTATTAGCTAATCTCTTTTTTAACCACTCCCTTTTCCCTTATAAAGAGAAGATGAGGAAGTGAAGAGAGGGAGAAATCCATTATCATCAGAGTCTTATGCATCAAACCTTCTTGTGCATGTATTTTTCTAGCTTCCAACAACCAAGATACAGATTAAAAGTCTTATTATTCATTAATCAATAGCTAGGGATTCATTGCTCTTACTTTAAAACCCACAATAGGTTTTCATCCACTCAGCTCAATGTTCTTTAGACCAATAAAAACGATAAGTATCTATTTTTAGTAATTAGTTCTTTTATTTCTCTTCCCAAACCACTCTACAAAACTTTTCTCTAGCCTTCCTAACCAAATTTCTTCTTACCCAAGTAAAATATGATAGTAACCATCGATGGTCACTTAACCATCAATGGTTTTCCCCTAACCACCAATGGTCTTACCCAACCATTGATGGCCACTATCTATCAATTCTAATAGAAATCATATTTGACCTATCAAACCCTAACTAAATCCCACTTTATGACTTTCTACCTAATAAAAAACATCACCCTATATTCTAAACTAGTCTAGTTTATTTAGCATTAATATATAATCATTTATTTCTATAATTAGTTAAATTCATCTCTTCTCAAGTACTTCTTCTATTTTATTTCAGTATCTTCTATGCAAGCAATTTTAATTTCATTTTCAAAATATGATTGTTTAAAAATTTGGATTGACATCCTCCAATGAAGCTTGTGCTAGGTAATCCACTCTAGTATCCAACTAATCAACCATTTATTTAGTGATTTATTATCTTCAAGTCATTCCTCCCCAAATAAAGAGGAGTATCTATAACTATCTAGATCATGGAGTGAAAACCAAATCCAAGTTATATTAACCTCACCCTTGTTTTAAATTGTACAACTATATTCTAAATAAATAAAGAAAAAATTATTTGAAACATAAATAAATATTTGTATGCTACACTCCAAGTCTCTTGTAGCTTCATATTGGGATGAGGCCATTAGTTTTATTTGTTATATCTAGAAACATGTTCCTAATAAAACATTGAATGGAGTCACTCCTTTTCAATATTAGATGAGTCAAAAATCCACAATAAATAACTATAGAGTGTTTATATCTCCTACTATGGCTTGAATTATTAATAATAA
Source organism: Torreya grandis (assembly GCA_037957365.1). Classification (NCBI taxonomy): domain Eukaryota; kingdom Viridiplantae; phylum Streptophyta; class Pinopsida; order Cupressales; family Taxaceae; genus Torreya; species Torreya grandis. The sequence continues at coordinate 842,636 of JARHVA010004656.1, forward strand.
ATATAAGGCAATGGAACCTTAGAGTTAGCCTTACATCTTTTTTGGATGTCTTAAGGGCATTAAGGGATATATACTTCTCCATCCCACCACTCATGAGCTATTCTTTGAAATAAGTGCTTGATTTGAAGAGATTGCATTGGATTGCACATTTAAAACCTCTCTATATTACTTGGATACACTTGGATTTGATGATAGTTATGATGATTTAGATCCACCTGAGCATCTTCCTAATGATCTTGATTCTTTTTTTAATTTTGATGATCAGAGTACTGATGAGTATTATAGTCTTTTTTTTCTTATACTATATTAAGAGGATAAGGAATCTCCTCCTGAGTCTCTAAGAATTGGTCCTATTTAGGCTAGATAGATACTACAAAGTGTTAGCCAATGTGTTAGAGATCTATTAGACACTAGTGAACTTATTCATAATTCTAGGATTCCCCACATACTTTCATTACATCTAATTCCAATCAATAATAGTTTTATGAGGACTTAAGCACTCCTTAGTGGAATACTTTTATGGAAGAGGAATATGGTTCCTTATTGAGGAAAAATACTTAGTCTTTAGTCCCTATTCCTAAGGTAATAAAGCTTGTTCAACATAGGTTGATCTACCAAAAAAAATTATCAAATGGGTTTGTAGAAAATTTTAACACTTATTTTGTATCAAAGGGTTTTTAATAGATACCTAACATTGAATATACTAAGTTGCTTTCCCTAGTTTTTAAAATGATATTCATTTGTCTCACCCTCTCCATTACCACATCACATATTTGGGATGTTCATCAAATGGATATGAAGAGTGTCTTTCTTTAGGTGACCTCAAAGAGGAAATATACATGGAGAAACCATAAGGATGTATGGAATATTATTCCTATGTTTTCAAATTCTAGAAATCCATTGATGACCTCAAAAAAGCTCCTTGAGCTTGGTTTCCCAAGATGGACTACTTTATTTTTTCATTTGCATTCACCAACTATCAATATAAACCAAATGTATACATTTTATGATAGGATGATTCAATATTGATTATGGTTCCCTATATGGATGACATATTGATCATATGTAGTTCTTCATTCAACATCAAAATAGTGAGAACCACTTTGTATGATAGGTTTTAAATGACTAACTTGGGCTTGTTGTATTACTTCCTTGAGATTTAAATTTTTTATTTTGATTCTAGGATCACTATTCCATAATCCAATTATGTCATTGATTTGATTTCATAGTTTAACATGGCTAACTATAGGTTAGATTTGATTCACTTTATATTTAGCGTGAAGATTGAGGCTAATTGTCCATCTATTGTGATTGATGGTACTATGTATTGACAATTTATTGGTAGTCTCATGTACCTTAAACATATTAGACTTGAGATTTCATATATAGCGGGTATGGTCTTTTGATTTATGCAGGAACCACATGAGATGCACTAGAAAGAAGCTCCACAGATTTTCCACTGCATTCAAGGTACTCATAGTTTTAGGATTCACTATAGAGAAGGCATTGACATCAACTTGATTGGTTATATATATTTACATTGGGTTAGCAATATTTAGAATCATAATTCTACTTTAAGCTATTATTTCTTCCTTAGCTTAGGTTCAATTAGCTGGTCAACCAAGAAGTAGAATGATATTGATCTATCTTATACAAAGGTATAATACAAAGGATATTTTTATGCTTTCACTGAGGTTATTTTTACTCAGTGTATTCTTACTAAGTTTTTCATCTAGTTTTGATGACCAATGGTCATGTTTTATGATAATCAAAATACAATCTAGATTTACAAGAATATGTTCCTCCATCAATGTACCAAGAATATTGATATTAACATGAATTTCATTTGGGATATCATACATGAGCAAGTCAATAATCTCTATTACATATATATAATAGAGAAAATTATTGACATATTCATCAAATTATTCACTAAGATAATGCATCTTAATTTTTAGGCTCTTCTTAGGGTTCGTGTAGTTCTATATTCTTCCTCCTCTATAATATCATCTCTATGTACATGGGTGCCTCATCACGCCTCTGTGTTTGGACCTAATTTAAATACCCACCTAATCTATTATTAATGGGGGAGTTAGTGTAGGATTTTTCCCATTAAGTAGTTTTACCTACATAGTTTAATTATCTTGCTTAAAATAATAATAAGTCATTAGCTGAAATGTAATTTAAGTCATTTTCTAATTGTGATTTGAGTTAACTACCTTTTTGGATGACCTAATACCTCACCATATAATATACCTTATTATATAATTTTTGGATAATTGAATGAATTTTAATTCAAATTTTTGTTATGAAGACAATCATCTTCCTTTATTGAATTATTATTTAGATTTCCCTACTCCATATAGATTTATCCTCATGCATTTGATCCTATCCAATCTGATACTTGGTTATGTCCCACTATGACATGGTAATATTATATATACCTTGAAAAAAGAGAAATCATATATTATAATAAGTGAGAAGTAGAAGATTTTGAATATCCCATTAAATAAGAATATGAAGATAAGGTTGAAGTGAATGAGATGGAGAAAAGAATGGTCTAGGCAAGATAAGCAAAAGAATGTGATTTCATCATATCACTATTTGTCTAAGATATTGCATTTTTTGAAGTATTTCACATTACATATGAAGAAATAACAAAAATTATGAATGTCATTATAGGCCACATAATTTATGTGAAGGAGGGTATTGATTATTTTAATTGTTATTGGGAAAGTTATCATAAACTTGATGAAGGGAAAGAGAGTGAGGTATAGTCTTGATAAATTATAATAAAGAGAAGAGAAAACATTAAAAATATTATAGCCATTTTTGGGGGGTTGTACATTATGCGGCAACAACCTACACAAGTGTAAGATGATGAGTAGTTTAAATTTATATCCATATAGATCCCATATGTGATGAGGTATATGAAAAATATTTCATATGGACTATTGAGTAAGTAGATAAAAATGAGAAACTTATGGGATATGTTTGATATCCCATGTTTCATGAATAAAAAGGATATCATCTCTTGATCAAACATGAGATGAATTTCATAGATGGAATGTTTAATTCTCATTATGTTTTGTTTTAACATGTTTCATATGTGGAGTAAAATACTCTTATGATTGAGATTTGGATTTATAACAAGCATATGAGGATTACAAATCTATTTACATATGGCATGCCTTTGATTCCAAAACAAATGAAGAGAAAGATAAATATTTAACCACAAGAAGAGATAGGGAGAAGAAGAAATAAAAATTAGTATTATCTCCTAAATTTTAATAAAAATAAGAGGTTGTATTTTCATAATAATTGGTGAAGGTGCAATTTTAATTAATTAATCCTCACAAAATTATATTAGTTGACACTTACGCAATAGAAATAATAGAGGAGAGTGAAGAAGAGATGATTGCATTGAAATTTAGAATAATTTATTTGAATTAACTTTATATAACATAATATAATAAATATTTCATCATAAATTATGTTAATTAAAAATAGAAAGCAAGAAAATGACATGAGGATGAGTGCATGCCAAAAGAAACTAAACCAAAAGGAAGGTGGCAAGATATATATGTTTTTATAAGAGTTTATAAGGTTGAATAATAAAAGGATGTGAAATTAAAGTCTTATCATCTAGTAGGAAATGAATAATTTGAATGTATGTGCAAATGATAATTGGTATCAAGAACTCCCAAGTGGCATAGGGAGATTATCGAGCAGGTGATTTTGAGATCAAGATAAAAAAAATAATTGATAAAAAATGAGTTAAAGGTGCCTTTTAAAGAGGTACCTATAGGTAATTTTTATTCCCATAACTATTCTTTTAATTTATCTTTCGATGTTTTGTTGTATACATCAAACAGAAGAAAAAATCACAAGAATAATCCAACCAAATAAATAAGGATGAGCTACTTAAGCTCATAAATCCTAGAGAGCAAAAACAAATATATAAATTTTCTTAAAATCTAACAAATTATGAAGCTAAAATAAATATTGTGGTTCCAATTAGTTAAGAAAAGGAATAAGAAATTAAAAAAAAACCATAGAGGCACCAACCATGATAAGAGTGAGTAATGATATTGATAACAAAACATAAAGGAAAATATGAAAATGGAAATGAAATAATATTAACTATATTTATGCCTAAGTTTTTTTTTGAAGTCTAATAGTAGGTTAGACAAGTGATAAGAAAGGCCAAGATGGATTTTTTGTGTAATATTAAGAATACATTCAGATTAAAACTCACATGAACATGGTATAAAAATGAAAATGTTATTTCAAGTCGATGCAAGGTCTATTAACCTAACATAGGATAGAGGTGGAAAAGAAAAATGAAAAAAATAACAATTGTACCTAGATTTTTACAAGTGAAATCCAAGGCCATCTCTTTAAAATACCCAAAGTGTGGTCCTACCATGTATCCCAAATTTATTAGCATGAGATCAATTTTTTATTTATTGTGTGTGATACAATAAAGTCCTAGATGTAGAAGAAATCTTGCATCACCCAAAAATATAGTAATATGGAACTATGGTTTTATTAGGATTATTTAACTTTAATGGAGAAAATTTTTACATAAATATAAGACATTAATTATAGGTTTATAATTCTTCTAAAAAAAGTGATAATGATGAAGAAACATCATGAGTGGTAATGAGATAATAAAAGCTGAACAATTAAATCCATTCAAATATTTTATCAATAGGGTGGGATTTTATAACCAAAAATTTGGATTTTTAGCCGTGAAAAACATCATAGGACATATCTCTATTCCTCTAGTCATAAATTTTTTTATTGCACATGTATTTGAGATCATTCCTTGTTAAAGCAAGGTATCAGATTAGAAAAAAAAGAATAAAATAAGCCTATATTATCAAATAGATAAATATAATAATCTCAAGGAGTGGGAAAGAAAAAATCAATTCAAGATGGCACTAAAAAATGGTGATTATTGAGTTGTATGTATTAAGCTACAAAAGTCTATAACTTGACATAGGTGTTTTTACTATTGTAAGATGCTATAAAGAGGTCAAAATTTATTCTTATTTTGATGTGTTTCCCAATTAGCTACTATTACGAAAAGCCAAATATGTCCTAGATTATATTGTAAATCCTAAGAGGTTGTATTAGTAGATTAAATACCTAAAGGTTAAACACTATAATAGATAGGAAACCAACACAATGAATGATAAAGGATTATGTTATAAATAAAAATTGATTGTCTTGTTGTGAATATTTTTTGTATGTGTATTTTCCAACTTTTTGTGTGTACATATAGATTAGTAAGAGGAATTTTTACAATGTAATTTTTTGATATACATGGAAAACATACCCTATTTAAAACATTATGTTGATATATTATGTGGGAATTTTAATTTTATATGTTTCAATGTTTAAATTGCATGCTTATGCACACTATCTTTATTTTTTATATACATGTTGATGCCCTTAAATGGCTAAATGTGTGTTTTTTACTATTAATGTGTATTACATTATGCAATCATATTTGAGTGACATATTGGGTGTTTATATGAGTGTGGTTATTTATTATTTTCATGGCATGTGTCAGTTGTGTCAAGGATCCCATAATCCTTGCCATATTCATGTCATTTGTGTTGAGTTAGAGTTGGGTAAAATTCACAATATGTCTTATATTCTTATGTGAATCATGATCATGACATTGTGTACATATATATGTAATTAAATGATGATTATTGAGATTATGGTTTCATGATTTATATCACTTTTTTGTATACTTGAGTGCAATGCAATGATTTATATCATCCATATTGCATGGATTATTATAAATTTTCTATATATGTGGTGATTATTACTACATTTATAAATTCAATATCCTATTGAAATGGATCTTTTATGACTTGGGTTATATGATTCATATATTTTTAAGTATTCAAATATTTATATGGTGACATAATCGTATCATATTAGCACACACCCTTCACAATATTAAATATTATTGATATAAAATGATGTGTTTAACTCATTATTTTGAGTTGAGTGATTAATGTTAGATTCATCCCTCACCTCAAAATGGGTGCATAGTACTCACCATGACATATAGATTAAATCCTTCACAAATAGAAATTTCAAATTGATGGAAAAAAATTGATTTAAATTGAAAAAAAATATAATTTTGACCGGAGTAGATTGACATTTAAAAAAATATGTTTGGTATTTCATATGACAAGGAAGATTATGTGATAGATTATATGGCATAGTGAGCCTTATTAAATTAATTATATTGAAATGATTTATCATGTTACATTAATTAGATAAAAAAAATTATCAGGTTACATGGGTTAGATTGAGCAGGTTATTAGATTTATCATATTGGATAGTATGCAATATAAATTATGGAATTATATAAAAAATTGAAGTATATATGGATTATATTTTTAGGACTAAATTTATTTCATAAATGCATGTTTATATTTCTATTAATGATAAACTATGGTACTACATTATTACTTAAAATGTGAAATATGTATCCAACAGGGTTTTTTAAGTTATCATATTCACACACAAACCTGATATATGGATACACATTTTACATTTGCTACTAGTGTTGGGAACAACATTCAACACAAAACTAGTATGGTATTCCAACAAAATATTTATGATGATATTTTAAGGGTTGTAGTTTATGATTATGTATCACTTAAATATTAACACTTATTAGTCTCTAATGAAGGTTGACAAATATAATTATTATCCCATGATTTTTATAAGAGAATATCCTTGGGGCGTAAACACTCAATTCTATAATTCGTTCAGAGGGAATCTTAATTTGTAAACCCACATGTGTATTTTTTCCTTTCTTTTAAAATTTAAAATACGTTAATGATATAAAATATTTCAAATTTTATACGAGTGGACATTTATTTCAACATATTTCCTTGAAAATTTTTCATAGAACAAATTATATAAGTGGGGCATCCTATCAACATAAAATGAGATTAGATACAATTACCAAATTAAATATTTATCCTTTTAATATAAAAATTTAAATACTAGATTAAAAAGTATGAATTTTTATACACATAAATTTTTTATTACATGATTTACACCATCGATTTTGACCTATATTTTATAGACACATGACTCATGTGGGTACACATTAATCTTTTGATTCCATTATCTTACATCCATCCATCTATCTAGGGACTTGGGTTTTTATATTTTTTATCATTCATATAATCAATCTCCCTAATATATACATAAATGATCTATTATCCTAAGCATATTGTCACCATATTATATATGTTTTCTTTCGTTCTTGATAGTTTAAAAAATAGTTAAAAGGTGGTGGTTACTAACACTATTTTCCTTTGATATTAGTGTCCCCAAATTCCTCAAACAACTATTTCGATATTCAAATCCATAATTTATGTTAATATAATTATTTTTTAATGTCAATTATGGGGGAAATTACACAAAGACTCTCTCTCTCTCTCTCTCTCTCTCACACACACACACACACACACACACACACACACACACACACACACACACACACACACACACACACACACACACACACACACACACACACACACACACACACACACACACACACACACACACACACACACACACAGACACACACACACACACACACACACACACACACACACACACACTCACACACACACACACACACACACACACACACACACACACACACACACACACACACACACACACACACACACACACACATAAGAGCATTAATATGTAAATATATCTTCAAATTTTACTTACACATTCATGAAAACATTTACACATCTTCAAGGTAGTATCTAAAAGCACTTTTAGAAAAAAACTCAAAAGAATAGTAAAAAATCCAAGTATGAATAATATTTAAAGGTGAAATATGCATTTTTTCAAGTGATGAAATCCAAATATAGCATAATACTATTGATGACACATAGACATAGGTGGGATAAATTCATGTCATTTAAGTCCTCCTTAGACTAATGAAATGTAGGAGACAATCAACCACTTATAAAGGTTTGGTTTGGACTATCCAACCCATTATTATAACCCCTTTTTTCTAGGTCAAAATAGATTTTAAATTGAATATAGAGTTTAAAGGAAAAGGAAGACAAAAAATAAATTTATGTGCTTGACTAAAGTCAGTCATATACAAAAAATAATATTCATTAGTAAGCGCAAATATGTTTTAGAATAACATACCAAAATATTGCATAAGGAAAATTTTGATAGATCATTGTTGAACCCAATCACCATAGGTGTAGAAAATTTACCAATAGCATCTTGGAATATTTTGACAGACATATTTTTGATTTGAGTGACCATAGATTTAATTGATACCAATGTCTATTGTTCTATGCAACTACGAACAAATAATAGTAGATCAACTAGTTTTCTTCTCCTTTAGTCATTTATATATTGTGGTTATGGTAGGTTTTGGGTTATGGTTGGTTATCCTTTATAAATGGGCCTGAGGCTGGTGTAGTTCTCCTTCCTAAGGTGAGTGTCTAATCCGTGATTATGAAAATTAATGAATGTGCCTAGAATATTGGTGGAAATTTTTGGTAATATATGCCATTGAAATATAATAAAAGATATTAAGATTTTGCTTATGGCTTCTAAAATGAAACATAATTAAAATTTTAATAAATAGTGATTTTTCTTTTAGTGTGTAGTATAATTACCAAATGATTTCTATATATGTTTGGATAATTTTAGTTTTGATTATAAAATATTAAATTTAAAGTATTTCTACTAAAATACTTTGCTAACTGCATAAGAGGATGGAAATAGACCATTTCAAAATTAAAAAGTTTTTATTGTAGAAAGAATGCACTAGTGGATAAGGCCATGATACTACCATACGTAACTTAGTGTGGAGGTGTTCTTGAAGGAAAAATAGTATGTGAAAATGTCAAAAAGGTTCTTGTAAACATATTAGGTATGTCTAAATATTGTTATGAGTATTTTCAAAACAATTTATTGAGTAGTGCATGCTATCAAATAAATTTCAAGTAAGCAAAATGGTGATAATGCCAAATGAAGTAAGAATGTGAATATTAAAAAATTCCAAACACTTAATGATTAATTAATTCACATATACATATGGCACTAATTTATCATAGTGATGTAATAAAGTGAAATTACTAGAGTAAAGTATATGTAAACTTAATTTTATATAAAGACGTTGTCTTCTGATATGAAGTTTGAACATAGAATATGATTTAGTGTGAACCAAAATAATACCACATAAATTAGTTATTTTTCATTATTTTAAAATTGAAAATATGAAAATTAAAACATGAAATACTTAAAAATAAATAAATGAAAGTATACACCCAAAAGATTACCTGAACTAGTTTTTAATGTATCTTGAAAATAGATAAGTATTTTCCCACTTATTGAGGAATTTGGAGAAATTTTAAAATTATGGTTAATTAAGAGTGATCAAGTATCAAATTTAAAATATTTGAAAGGCAATTACTTATAAATATTTAATGCTCCAACATTAATTTAATTGTGTAGAATATAACTCTCTAAAAGGCTATATCTTCATCATCTTTGGAGATGACTCTAAGCTCTGATTTTAATTCTATCAAGGATACAAAGGGTCCTTATATAGTGAAATTAATAGGTGATTGAGATATTATTATAGTTTGAGTAAAAAATGGGATATGATAATTACCCAAGTTAAAACTAATATTTATCACACATGTGAAGATAACTACCACTTAAATGTGCATATTAATGTTGTTGGGCACATGATACATCATACATTGGTAACACATATAATCAAGGTGGAATTCACATCAAGTTTAAAATATGAGACACACTAACCCCATCCCAACATCTCCCCCCCCCCCCCCCCCCCCCCCCGCCCGCCCCACACACACACACACACATACACACTCGAAGATCAACTTAGGTGATATGGTGAATAAGAAAAAGTACTATGCTCATAAGTATGGGTCTAAAAAAATAGGCTCGATGAGGTATACCCATATACAATGAGAGAGATAAAATATTAATGAAACTAATTATGTAGATTAATTCCAAATTTGATGAAGTTTAAAATGAAATTAAGAATTAAATATAAGTATCTTCAATGAATTGTATTGTGTGAATAAAAGTGATTATTGATACATGTTCCATCTGAGTAGAATGCATGGTTAAACCAAAGAAGATTGGATCAAAAAAATTATGATTGTTTGAAAAACTCAAGTTTAATCAATTAAAAATATATCATTGGAAAAAGTACATAGTGATTTTGAAAATATCATAAGGGTTGGCATAAGAATTATCTAGCATAAAAAAAGTATACTCTACATCTACTAGGAGAAATCATAAGGTACCCAACACACTAAAACAACAAAGGAATTATTAAAATTACACAACTCCACACAACCTATAATGCCAACTAGAGAGTGAAGATAAAGAAATGATGAAGATATCCTCAAAAGTGTCGATGTGGAATATTTGAAAAAAATACTATATAAAATTCTCAAGCAAGAGTGCCCAATATGGCACATAAAATTATTCATCAAATGACATTTAAAAATCGTGTACAAAAGAAGAGGCACACATGTGAATATAATTATATAAAAACCCCTATAACACTTTATAAAACAAAGCAAGAAAAAAGACATGAAGAAAACCACCAAAAAGTTGGATAAAACATTAAAATGTGATCCCCTATAAATATGAGGTGGCACCTATATTTAATTCCAATTAATATGATTCATAGTTTATAAAATAGGCCATTATGTTATAAAAACATAAAATATGAATCGACATGAAAACAATTTGATGTTAAAACTAAAGATCATGAAAAATTATGCACTTTAAGAAATGCATGTAAGTCCAAATACTTAGTAAAATCTTATGTCCTCCAGAAGGTTCAACATATGAGATAGTAAATAAATCATGTAAAAATGGCAAATTATGGAAATTTGGATTATTAAAATGAAAAAAAAAGCTACCACTTATTTATTTATAAAAATAGAAAAGGTAAAAGAGAAAAGCACCTTTATAAGCTTCACAGATCATTGGATATGAGTTACAGAAGTCAAACACAAATAAAACAAGGATTAATGGTGATATTATCCCATGATGACTAAACTATCCCAGTGTGTAGTCACATGGTGGACTTGTGATGTTGATTTAGTAAATCACTAAAGGTTATCCACTATAATTCAACCACATTGGTTATATGTTTTAGTCTATGTGGTGGTTAGTTGGTAGACAACTAATGTGATCTATTTGGTACTCCATCACATAAATAATCAACATAAAATGCTTATCATGGGAGCTCTACAAGTCCAAATCATGAAAAAGATGAATTTTTAGAAATATCTCATATTAAATAATTTGGTGATAATTTTTTATTGCACTTTTTTTCAAAATATTTAAAAAACGTCGATATTCTTCTTTGTTGCTCCTTACTTTCATAATAGATTTTAATTTTAAACAAATCATAGAAAATCATTAGATATTCCAAAAATTGATTTTTATTTTAATTATTTATTTTTCCAATAAGAATTTAATAAAATACTGGATCAGATCCTAAAAAATTATGTATATTTTTTAAATAATTAAATCCAAAAAAATTGCACCAAATTAGGCTCAGGCCAAAAATACCCATTGGGTAATTTTAAAAATCCATAATGTGGATTGCCTCAAAAATTGATTAATGGCTTGAGAAGAAGCATGACGATGTTGGTATTGACATAAATGCAAAAATTCACAAATTAAAATACCTAAAGAAGGAATATGAAATCCACACAAAAAACTCAATAAACTAAAAAGATATTAATTTCTTTCTACAAGTTCTTATCCATAAAGATCTACAACCAATAATGCAAATATATCTAAAAAAAATTATATATAAGATATTTTATAGATGGATAGTGTAGATATAGATATATTACCAAATATTAATCATTAAAATATCTTTCAGGACTTATATAATTTGAGAAGTGATAAGGAAAACTTCAAAATGAAGATACATCCACATAATAATGCTAATATCATAAAAAGAGATTCAAAAATAACAAATATTTTATTACAATAAAAAACATATAATGTAGATATGTGTACAAAAAAACATGGTTGAACTATAATATAAATTTCTAATATAATACATCTCCACCATTTTTGGAGATGATTCTAAACTCGCATGTTACATTCCTCAAAGACACAAAGGGTCCTTATGTATGAAACATAATAGGTAAATTAGATATTATTATTGGTTGGGTGTAATATGGGATATGATCATTCCCCAAGTTACAAATCATACTTATCATACATGTGATGATAAATACCACTTAAATTTGAATATTAACAATGTTTTGCACATGATACATCACACCCTTGTAACACATCTACCTAAAGTGGATTTCACATTAAGTGTGAATATGACACACAACAATAAATTATATTAAATGAGTGATACTACCAATTACATAAAAGTACATATAAAAAGTGTAATAATAGACACTAAGTGTTACTAGAGTCTATCTTAGTCCACTTGCAACATGAATATGAATCAGACCATTGTAGATGGATCTAGATTATATTTAAAAATTATAAACTTTTAAAAATTGAAACTTTTAAAAATATATAACTCGATAATTTTTAAATTAACATATAGTAACAGTAACATGAATACATATCATTCCCACTGTATTGTATTCCATTTGAACTTTGTAACTATAAAAACTATAACGATTTGAATCTTTCCACTTGTAATTGTAGGAATGAGTGCACATGCATGCCACATGCCCACAAATTCTAAAAATTACAAATCATGTTACAATTTTTTAAACATTATAGTGCCATATATCAAATAATTTATGAGGTTCAAATTCTCAAAACAATTCCCTTATGATGCCCCACTTTTGGGTCGATATACATAACATGCAACTCACTTATCTAAAAATAATAATTATGTAATATGCGAAAGATGTAGTCATGTACTAGAACTTGTAATTGTAAATGTCTTGCATGATAGTATTTGAATATAACATTTAATCCACATATTACATATGGCTTAGATATACATATCATTTAAGTCTACAAGTATGATATGCATAATGACACTGAACTAAGATTAGAATATATATGTTATGACTAAAATGAATCGTGGAACCATAATAATAATTAATAAAATTAATATAACTAATATTTGACACTTATATACATTAATATATAAAAAATACATTAAAATATGTAATTTAAAGAATCGTAAATTAGTCTATAATAGTACATAGGGATATAGATATGTAAACATCCCTAGAATAGATATTATGATGACTATGTAGGTTACATGTGACTATGTAGGTATTTATTAATGGGAGACAAAAATATATAGGTCTAATAATAATAGATAGTTTGTTGAGGTAAAAGCAATAATAAGGGAATTATTTAACACCTTATACAAACCCATAATATGGGACATTATAACTAAGTGAATCCCTCTTGGGATTGATTTTACATTATCAATATCTTATATGTTTGGCTTATGTTTGAATTAATGAGAATATTTTTATAATTATTTGAAGAATAAAATAACATATTTTTATTAAATCTACACATGATAACATATATAGACATAAAATTTATAAATATGTAATTTATTTAATAGTTGACCAACTCAACATACCATCAAGATAGCTCCATAATGTTCTAAGTGTATCTTAATAAATTAATTTTTTTTTCAATATATATAAACACCATTTTGATCTTATACAAGACATTTTTATAGAAACATTCATAATTTTTTTTGAAGAGTTATGCACATTTATGAAATGAGTTCATATATTGAACCTACATTACACGACCATCAATCCAACTCTTGTTATGTAAAATATTTTGCCAAGATAATATCATACATAAATATTTGGACCATCAATCCAACTCTTGCATTTCATTTCAAATAAAGAAGAAGTGAAAACCTATATCTCATTGCATTAGAGTTCAATTAATATAATTATAACTACATAATTCCCTAATTTCAACTGTGTAATATATGTAGTTAAAACTCCTCAAGATTTTTCCTAGGCTAGCTAAATTGAACACACTCTTTTAAGAAAGCAAATATGAAGGCTTATATCTCAATAAAAAGGATAAGAAAAACATGGAGTTATGTCTGAGTAATAAGAAAAAGGGAATCCCAAATACATAGCAATATCTTTATGTGCAATTACATATCAATATAAACTGAGATTAAATATAAATACCAAATTAAAAAATTTATCATTTTAATATAGAAATTTTAATACTAGACTAAAAGGTAGGAATTTTTTCACACCTAGATTTTATATTACATGATTTACACCATCAGTTTTAACCTATATTTTATAGACATGACTCAAGTACATACACATTAATATCTCATTCACATTATCTTATATCCATCCATCTATATAGGGACTTGAGTTTCCATATTTTTTTTCATTCATATAAATAATACACCTAAGATATGCCTGAATACTCTATTATCCTAAGCATACTATCACCATATTCTATATTTTTTCTTCCATTCTTGAAAATTTGAAAAATAGTGAAAAAGTGATGGTTACTAATACTATTTTCCTTTGGTAGTAGTTCCCCAAGTTCCTCAAACAACAAATTTGATATTTGAATGCATCTTTTATGTCAATCTCCTTATTTTGTAATGTCAGGTATGGGGTGAAATTGACAAAACTCTCTCTCTCTCTCTCTCTCTCTCTCTCTCTCTCTCTCTCTCTCTCTCTCTCTCTCTCTCTCTCTCTCTCTCTCTCTCTCTCTCTCTCTCTCTCTCTCTCTCTCTCTCTCTCTCTCTCTCTCTCTCTCTCACACACACACACACACACACACACACACACACACACACGTGCGCGCGCGCACAGCGCGAACATCAACATAAGATCATTACTATGTAGATATAACTATAAATTTCATTTACATATTCAGGAATATATTTACACATATATGAGGTAGTATGTAAAAGCATTTTGAAAAAATATCTCAAAAGAATAGTAAAAAATATAAGCATGAACAATATTTCAATATAATAGATACATGTTTTCAAGTGATGAAATACATATATAAGGAGTTCATTATAGCATAAAACTATTGATAACACATACACACAGATGGGATAAATTCATGTAATTTAAGACCTATTTAGACTAATGAAATGTAGGAAATAATTAAACACTTAGTAAGGTGTGATATTGAGTACCCAACCCATTTTTATAAACCCTTTATCTAGTTCAAAACAACGTTTAAAGTGAATATAAATTTTAAATGAAAATAAAGACAAAATGTAAATTTACATGCTTAAACCAAGTCAATTAAATACAAAAAATAATATTGATAAGTAAGCACAAATAATTTTCAGCATAACATACTGAAATATTACATAATGATAGTTCTTGTAGATCATTGATGGATCCACACACCATAGGTGTATGGCCCTTACCAATATCATACTAGAATATTTTAACAGACATTTTCTTCATCTGAGTGACCATAAATTCAACTCAGACCAATGTAGATGTTTTTATGCAACCAACAAAAAAAATAATACTATATCAACTATTTTTCTTTCCCTTTAGTCATTTATATAATATTTTTATGATAGGTTTTGGGTTATGGTTTGTTCTCCTTATTAAATAGGCTTAAGGCCAATGTAGTTCTCCTTCCTCGGTGTGAATCTAATCCATGATTATGAAAATTTATGAATGTACCCAAAATATTGATTCGAGTTTTTGATCATCGATGCCATTGAACTATAAGAAAATATATCAAGGCTTAGCATATGAGTTATAGAATGAAACATAATTAAAATTGGAAGAAACAATGATTTTTATTTTAGTCTATAGTAGAATTACGAAGTGATTTCTATGTGTTTGGAGAAGCTTTATTTTGATTATAAAATATTAAATTTAGAATATTCCTTCAAAAATACTTAAATAAATACATAATATAATTGAAATAGACCATTTGAAACTTAAAAATTAATTTTTGTAGTAAGGTTGCACTAGTGGATAAGGAAAAAGTGCTACCATATCTAACTTAGTGTAGAACTATCTGTGAAGGACAAATATTAATTTAAAATGTCTAAAATTTTCTTATAATAATATTAGGTATGTCTAAATTATGTTATGAGTATTTTAAAAACAATTTATTGAGTAGTACATCTTACCGAAGAAATTTCAAGTGGAATGTTGATTATGCCAAATGACATAAGAGTGTGAAGATTAAATATTGACAAACACTTAATGATTAATTCTATTCACATCTAAATTTGGCACCACTTTATCATAGTGATGCAATAAAGTGAAATTACTAAAGTAAAGTAGATGTAAAGCTAATTTTGTATAAATACTTTGTCTTCTGATGTGAAGTTTGAACATAGAATATGCCTCAAAGAGAACCTAAAATAATACAGTTAAAATTAGTTATTTTTAATTTTTATAAATTTAAGATATATAACTTAAAAATTTAAAATAAATAAATAAAATTATACACCCAAAAGATTATCTAAACTAATTTTCCATGTAGCTTTAAAATGGATAAGTTTTTTCCCCCTAACCGAGGAATTTGAAAAAATGTTTAAATTATGGTTAATTTAAAGTGATGAAATCTAAACTTGAAAATAATTTAATGACAATGATTTATAAATATTGAATGCTCTAACTATCATTTGACTATGTAGAATATAACTCTCTAAAAGGCGATATCTCCACCATCTTTGGAGATGAATTTAAGCTTTAATCTTAATTTCATCAAGGACACAAAGGGTACTTATATATTTAAATTAATAGGTGAGTTATTTATTATTATAGGTTGAGTGAAAAATGGGATATGATCATTCCCCAAGATGAAACTCATATTTCTCACATGTGTGAGGATAACTACCACTTAAATGTGCATATTAATGTTGTTAGGAACATAATAAATAATACCTTGGTATCTCATAGACACAAAGTTTAATTCAAATAAATTTTAAATATGAGAGACACTTATCCAATCCCAGCCCCCACTCCCCACACACACATGCAACTGAAGATAAGCTTATGTGATGTGGTAACAAGAAGAAGTACTATGGTCATAAGTATGGGTCCCAAAAACTAGGCTTGAGAAAAAATATCAATGAAACTAATTATGTAGATAAATGATAAATTTTATGAAGACTTCAATGAAATTAAGAAATAAATATAACTCCCATGAATTCTATTGTGTGATTAAATATGATTATTGATACATGTTCCATCTCAGTAGAATGAATGATTAAAACCAAACAAGACTGGCTCAAAAACTTTATTAATGTTTGAAGAACTCAAGTTTAATTGATTATAAATCTAGAATCTAATAAATTACATATTTATTTTCAAAATATTATAAGGGTTGGTTTAAGAATTATATAGCATGAAAAAAACTAAACTCTACATATACTAGGAGTAATCACAAGGTTCATAGCCTACTGAAACAACCAAGAGATTAATATCAATACATAACTCCACCCCACCCATAATGATAACTAGGGAGTGAAGATATATCATCTATTAATATATCTTCAAAAGTGTTAATTTGGTAGGTGTGAATTAAAAAACTATAAAATTCTCAAGAGACAGTGCCCAATATGCCAAATGAAAGTATTCAACAAATGAAATTTAAAAACGGTGTACAAAATAAGACACACACATGTGAAGATAATTATATAAAACCCTATTTAACACTTTATGAATCAAAGAAAAAAAATACATATGAATAAACCAACCTAAAAGTTTCATAAAATACTAAACTGTGATCCCCTATGAATATGAGGTGCCACCTATATTTAATGTTAAGTAGTATGATTCATAAATTATTAAATAGGCAATTATGTTATAAAAACATAAAATATGAATCCACATAAAATAATTGGATGTTACATCTATAAACATGATGGAAAAACATGTGCTGTAAAAAAATTTCATGTATGTCTAAGCTACTAGTAAAATATTATGGCCTCTAGAAGGTATAAAATACGTGATCTAGTAAAAAATAAAGTAAAAATGGTTAATTATGGAAATATGGATTATTAAAATGAAAATATAAATCTGCCACTATAGACATTAAAAAATAGGCAACGTAAAAGAGAAAAACACCTCTCCAAGATTCACAAATCAAGTTATATGAGTCATAAAAGTAAAATGAAAATAAAACAAGGGTTAATGGTGAAGTTAGGCCATGACAACTAGATTCACCTAGTGTGTAGTCACATGGTTGACTTGTGATGTTGCTTCAGTAAACCACTAAAGGATATCCAATAAAAATTTATCGCAATGGTCATTTGTTTTTGTTTATGTGGTGATTAGTTGATAGATAGTTAATTGGATATCTTTGGTACTCCATCACACAAAGAACAAACATAAAATGTATGTCATAAGAGCACTCTAAGTCCATATTGTGTAAAATATGAATTTTTAGAAATATCTTGGATTGAATAATTTGGTGATAATTTTTTATCCCACTTTTTTTCAAAAAATTCACAAAACATCCATTGTCTTCCCTGTTACACCTTACTTTCCTAATAGATCTGAACATTAAACCAATCATATAAAATCAATAAATATTAAAAAAATTGATTTTTATTTTTAAAAAGTATTCTTTTGAGAACACTTCAATAAAATACTAGCTTGGATTCCAAAAGAAATGCATATTTCATAATTAAATAAAAACTAAAAAATTACACTAAAATAGTTTCAAGTAAAATATTCCCATTGGGTAATTTTAAAAACCCACAATGTGGATTGCCTGAAAAACTGATTATGGGCTTGAGAAGAAGCATGGAGATGTTGGTATTAACATAGATGTAAAATTTCACAACCTAAAATCCCTCAAAAAGGAAGTTGAAATACACATAAAACACTCAATAAACTAAAAAGGTAAAAATCTCTTTCTAAAAGTTCATCTCCATAAATATCTACAACTAATGATGCAAATAAGTCTATAAAAAAAATGTATCTAATATAATTTATAGATAGATAGTGAAGATCTAGTTGTAGTACCATATAGTAATCATGAACATATCTTTGAAGCCATATATAAATTGAGAATTGCCCAGTGAAAATTTGCAATGAACATCCATCCACACAACAACACAAAGATCATAGAAAGAGATTAAAAAATAACAAATATTTTATTACAAATAAAGATTATAAAATGTAGATATGTACACAACAAAACATGGTTGAAATTGAATATACGTTTGTAATAGAATACATCTCCATGAGTTTTTGAGATGACTCTAAACTCCAATGTTACTTTCCTCAAGGACACAAAGGGTCCTTATATATGAAAACTAATAGGTAAATTATAGATTATTGTTAGTTGACTAAAATATAGGATAGGGTCATCCCCCAAGCTATGACTCATACATCCCCCACATGTGAGGATAAATACCACTTGAATTTGAATATTAATGATGTTGTGCACATAATATAACACACCTTTGTAACACATCTACCTAATGTGGACTTAACATTAAGTCTAAATATGAGACATAACAATAAAGTATATTGAATGTGTGAAACCACCAACTATGGCACACTACATAGAAAAAATGCAATCATGGATGTTAAGTGTCACTAGAGTGTATCCTTGTTCAATTTTAACATGAGTATCAATCATACTGTTGTATATGGATTTATATTATATATAAAAATTTTCAATTTGTAAATTGTAAACATGTGAAAATTGAAACTTTTTAACTTGAGAAATTTTAAATTACCCTAGAGTAACTTGAACATGAATAAGCATAATTTCCATTATATTGTATTTTATTGATATAAAATTCCATTTGAACTTTGTAACTATTAAAACCAATGAATATTTGAAAATTTCCATTTGTAATTGTAGGAATGAAAGCACATGCATGTCACATGCCTACATAATCTAAAAATTCTAAATCATTCTATTTTTTTTAAAACTATATAGTTTCATAAATATGAAATTTGTAAGGGTTGAATTTTCAAAACAATCCTCTTAGGATGCCCCCCTTTTGAGATGATATACATAACCTATAAGTCACTTATCTAAAAGTAATAATTATATAATATGTGAAAGATGTAGTAATGTATTAACACTTGAAAATTTTAATGTATTCATGATTGTATTTGCACATGTTTTAACTATTTAGGGAATATTAGAGTTTTATTCCTATTTTAGTTAAGGGTATGAATTAATAAATATATAAATAATAATATAATAATTATTGTATTAATTGTGTAACTTATATATCTTTTTATCTTTCTAAAAATAACAAAAAAAATGGATAAATATAACTTATCTTGAAATAGGATAGTATGGATGATACAAGGTCTAAAACTATCTATGTAGGACTAGCAAAGCATCATAAATTAAGATCTAGCTTTCATTTAGTGAAAGGATAGGACCACCAAAAATAGAACACTTTGGGGTTAAACATTGTTATCAACTCCTACAGTTTTTTCCAAACTAGTCATAGAGACCTAAACTTTTTGGGTTCTTTGTATTGTTTCTATGTGAGCCTACCTATGAAATATTGAGTGTTGAATGTAAATAGAGCTCACCATCGAGATGATTTAATATTTAAACCCTAAATATCCATCATGATTGATAAATATGATTTTAATCACTTGAAAATGGGTGTTAGTGTGTGTAATATGTACTAAACCTATGATCCACACCCCTTGTATGGGCACACTACCTGCATACCAATACTCCGAAGAGGGATCAAGCCATATGTAGTTCTCCCACCTAATGTGATTTATTTAATAATGTGATGTAGATGAAATAATGCCAAATTGAGAGTGTTTAATGTGTTTATGGAGTGGTATGAGATTTTGAATAAGTTTACATCTATGTTGGGTGACTATATGTAGAGAATAAGGAAGTTTGCTTTAGTAGTTTGCTTGTATTATTGCTTTTTAAGATTTTTCACCTCTCTTGTAAATGAAATTTTCATGGGATTTTATAGTGAACTATTGGTCATGGGTTAGATGTATTTAAGATAGACCAACATAATGAATTATAGGAATTGAATGAAAATGATTGTTTGGGCTCAAATTGCAAATAGATAGGAGCATAAGAAATAGGACACCCTAGGGTTTGGAATTATAGTCTACGTATGGTTCTCCCATCCTATAGGCTCAGTGCTTATGGGATTAGGATTAGCATGGGAAATAAAGTTTGGTTAATATTTAATCAGTATTTAGAAGGTTCCAGGTGATTGAAAATGAGAAAAAGGTGACTAGATGGGTCATAAGAACATGCAAGAAGTACATATAGATAGGGTGTCATAAGTTACACTCAAAATATTAATTTGGAAATTTTGTATGACTACATTTCCCCCCCTTTATTCTAGTGATACATTAAAGCAAAATACTAGGATAAAATAAAAATAGAAATCATACCTAATGTTACCTGCAAGGTTGAAACCTATGAAGATTTGTGATGTTGAGTGATGCTATGTATGTTGGGTATGTGTTGTACCAAAATTAATATCATGAACAGAGATGAGTGCTCAATTCTAAAAGAGAATCTTAAGAATATAAATGTTGGCCCTTTGGCTCCATCATCTCCCACTAATTAAAGTTATGTGTTCATGCATGTGTGAATAGATGTTTGTGTTTTGTGTACAATACCTTTGAGTAGGTGGCCCAAGAATACAAAGGCTAGCTAGTCTTTTGGCTCCATCATTTCCAACTAAGTGAAGCTATGAATTGATACTGGTATGAATGTGTGTCATATGAGATGGATCCTAAATCCCATAAATGATATGTAATATGACAATGTGGCATGAATAGATGAATGTATATTAAGAACTAGGCCAATCTTGGCCACTCTGAAAGGTGGAAATTAGGCTTGTTTAAAAGCCACTCTAAAACTAGGCTTATATGAAAGCCATTTTCAAATGATGTCAACCACCTATAGGTGGAATAAGGCACATAATGACTGATAATACTTGGGTAATGTACTGAACTAGAAAAGAAAATAAGGCAAATGTGCCACACACCTTACCCCTAATTATTGGAGTCTATAACTTAGATTTTGATTTGGAAGTTATACCAATTATCAAATCTAAAACAAGAAGTGAGAGACATAATTGCATGTATGATGCCCCCTATATTTTGATTCCCTAAGAATATTTTTAATAAAACTACCTAAGATGTATTGAACTATAGCTAAATAAATTATAACTAAACTTACCTTTTTGTTTGTTTCAAAAAATTTGGATTTTTTACTATCTAGATAGGAGCACTTAAATAGGACACTTTGTTGTGTAGTGTTATAGTCCAATTATGGAACTCTTATCCTTTGTTGTTTCTAATCACTTCTCTATGTTTATCACTATATTTCTAGTCTACTCTACCTAGTTTAAATTTTGATTACTATTTTGGGTTTTCTAAAAACTAGTTTTTAGACCAATAGAATACTTTGATCTCTATGACAAAACCCATATTTGTTTCCCCCTCTTCTAAGGGTAGGAATGAATAACTTGAAATGACTACCCTTAGAATAAAAATCTCCTCAAGTTTGTTATGTTGAGAAATACATGATATAACAATGATAATTGAAAATATATCTCAAGATATAACATAGTTTGTATTGGAGATTGTTAGATCAACATGGGTATGCTTAGATAAATGCAATAATATAATATCATGTGTTGTATACTAAACTAAAACTAGAAAATTTTAGTTTGAAGTTGTCAAAGAGGGATGGAGCATGATGTCCATCATGGCATCCAAAAGAGCAAGATAATGTGTGTTGTGGATCATGGAATTACAAATAGATGATAATAAAACAAGAAAATAATCATGTAAGGCAAGAAGCATATGAAAGTGGCCAAGGTGCCAAGAAAACAAGGTACATGTTCACATATCACTCAAACTAGAAAGGAAAGCATACAAGGCATGTTCAAATTCCCACATACACGTATAATTGCAAACAAGCAAAAGAGAATGGCAAATGTCCTAAGGCACACATAAGAGTATAATTAGAATTGGCATGAGTACCACAAGCACATAAAAAAGTATAATCAAAGGACAATGTCAAATGTCCAAAAGCACACATAAGAGTAAAAAATAGGAACTAAGAAATGCAATAACATCTAGATACTCAAAGTATAAAAGGAAGGCATGTAAATGCTAGAAATACAATCCCACCTTAACTAATCAAAGTGAGAAGGAAATTATGAAAAACATGGAGTACAAGACTAGATAGATGATAATAAATAAGCAAGTGCTATATAATAGTGAGTGTTGATAGATTAATCTATGTAAGATAGTAAGTAATGTACATCAACATGATAACTAGAGTTTGTGGTGTAGAAATGACATAACCTAGATGGTGTAGTCATGTAGAAGATTCTCCTGGTGGGTATATATGTCAATGTATGTATCAAATGTATAAGTAGGATGCCACCTCAATGGGTATATTGATCCAATCAAGTTTTTGGGTTTCACTGAACACACTAAAAGAAGATCAAGTGAAGAATGTTAATATAGATAAATCAACAAACAATAGCATAAAATGGAACAATGTAAGTCTAGCATGGTAGTAGAGATGTAAAGCATGGATAATGCATACAATTGAAATATTTTTGGTATTTGAATTTATTTGAATGTTTTTGTATTTTGACATAAGCTATGTAAAAGTAAGCATAAAAAAACTATGTAGAAGCAATTGAAAAGAAGTTATATACATGAAAGACTGTGAAGAAAAGATACTAACCAATGAGTCTCATAAGTGAATCCCTATCATATATTCCTATATCAAGGAGAGGGATCATACATGATCATGAAACATGATGGAAGGGATGAGATTGTGACTCTAAAATCTCTATATGTTGTAAATTCTCTAAAATATTAGTAGTAGAAACTTATTTTAGGGTCCCCTTATAACTCTAAGAATTAGATACAATTTTGGGGTTATTAAGGACCCATATGATAGTAGTAAAAGCTGTCTAAATATGTGTTATGTATGTAGAGCATGAGACCTTAATGATACTACCTTGGGTGTGAACACTGTAGCTATAAACTATCTAGAAACCTAAAACTATGGTTGCTTTAAAATAGGCATCTATGGAAGTGTATGAACTCTTTATGCTGGTGAGCGAGGCCTTGACTATGTGTGAATCTAAAATAGAGGAAGAATTATAACTACTAGAGGAGATGAAATTGGTGGCTATAAAGTAGTATATGGCTCTGAAGTAGGGAGTGGTAACTCATATAGAACTCCACCAACTATAACAACCTGATTAATGTAAATGAATTTCAAGCATTTTTGAACTGTCAAAGGTACTTCAAAATGTTTCTAAATCCATGGTCAACCAAACAACATATCAAATACACCTACACTAGGAACAATAATAAATAGTGTGGAAACATGTGTTGGTCCAACTTGTAGAAGACATACAATCTCACCTAATGAAATCTATATGTGGCCACTGAATCTATAGATAAATATGTTTGTCAAGGTGATATCCTACTCTAAATATCTAAAATGATGTACTAATGTCATAGTGCACATGTTCACACTAGATCCATTATCTAAGAAAACAATATGAATGGGATGATGATTAATGTAAGCTCTGATAAAGAGTGTATGCTAATCTGAGTCATCCTCAACTATGTCTTTATCTAAGAAGGAGATTAAAGGTCTATATATAACTATAGAATTATACACACCAATCATGTTGCTCAAAGGATGTGACTCAACTAAAGGTTCTCAATATCTATATGGTTGAATATGTGCATGATATGCATGGTGAACACATGATGTGTCCCCTATCTCTTATTTAGTATGTTGTGTGAAAGGATCTAAGAAAAATTTAAAAGCTTTATTCTATGTTTGTTTTTCTTGAGAAGGCTCAACTAGAGTGATAAGATCAATAAGGTTTCCATCTATCAAGTCCTATATATTTTGTTTCAAACTAATCCATCTATTTTTTATGTGGCCTTGTGCCCTATAAAAATCACAAAAGACATTATAATCATAACCACATCGAAGAGGCTTTCTTGGATCAACTTTTCAAATAGGAGGGAGAGATATGATATTGCATTCCAATATCTACGGTAAGACTTTGGCTAGAAATACTAGTAGATTGGTAAAGGCTCATTGAGGCGGATTTGAAGCCATATTAGCTATATTTTGATTATTTATTTTGTTGTTATTAACCTTTACTTTGTATGGGAATTTGTTGTTACTCTTGTTTGTTATTTTTGTTATGCTTATGTACTTAAGTTTGCCCATTAAAATTAATTTGACTTCCATTTCATTTAGTTTATGACATAACTCAGTGATGGAAGGGAAATTTTTGAATATTATTGACTCATGTAATGCTGGTAGAAGACTTTGTTTGGAGAGATCTTGTAAGTCTTGATTGGCCATGGGGCTAGTCATTTTAGCCAAGATAATATTATATCAAAGAACATAATATTTGAAATGTTCATTTGACATTTTTTTCTATTGTGGAAAATGGAAATAATAAAGTTTGTAGTTATTTTAATGCTAAAATGACCAAGGAACATGTCAGTTAAATGATTGAATGCATTGACCGACTGATTTAGTAGACTATAAAACCATTGTAAAGCATGATCCTTTAAACTCTATGGAAATAGCTTGGTTACTAACCAATAATTTGGCATATATTCAAATAATGTTGTGTAAAAATATCTCAATTTTTTCTCTAGATCACCCTTTCCATCATATAGTGGGCTTGGGTTGAACAAAACCTAGTGGCAAGGGTGTAGAAGTAATATGGTATATCAATGGTGTATGAAGTAAAGCAAAAGAATCCAAAGCGTATGTTGGTCTAGAGGCACCTTGATCAAGATGTAATACCTTGGATTTAATATATTTGATCTCTTTCACATGGGTAGCCACATTAGGAGACAAAGATGTAATAGCTATAACTGGTGGTGTCTCATAGGAAGGATGGGTTGTTATAGCGGTCTATTGAGACATGGTTACCCCCATAGTGTCATTTTAAACTAGTTGTTATATGGTTTGAGAGGATTGACCATTGTTTAATTCTTGTTATTATTCTTGTAGTATTTTAAGCATGTCATCTTGTATATTAATATGTTTAGTTAAAATGTCTTGAAGTTGCCTCTTATCAGTTTCATCAAAACTGGTATATTGGGCCATTATTGAAGTAGGAAAATAAATAAAAAATGGATTGAATTTTTTGTAATAAGTTGTAATAATAAAAAAGTGATGGAAAGAAAGTATTGAATAAAGGAAATGTAAATTCTTAAAAATAGAAAACTAAAATATGCAAAAAAAGGATATCAAGCTAATAAACATGTAAGATGATACCTTAAGAAACAATGGGACCTAGTAAATTCAACTAGCATTTGAATACAATAATTTTTAAAATTACTATGGTAAATTTTAAAAATTAAATAGAAATTATGACTTACATATGTAGGAAATATCATAAAAATATTGGAAAAATCAGCAAGGAATTTTTCCTAAGGTTTCTAGGCTTTTTGTGTGCAAACAAAGTATGTCAAGTTCACCAAATGATTTAACTATTTTGGGAATATTAGAGTTTTATTCTTATTTTAGTTAAGGGTCTAGATTAAAAAATTAGTAAATAATATTGCAACAATTATAGTTCTAATTTGTAGAATTTTTTTGTCTTTTTTATCTTTCTAAAATAATAATAAACGAGGAAAAATATAACTTATCTTAAAATAGACTGAGATGGATGATACATGGTTTGAAACTAGTTGTGTAGGATTGGGACAGTGACACAAATCAAGGTATAAATTTTGTTTGGTTAAGGGATAAGAGGACCAAAAATAGGACACTTTGGGGTCTGGTATTGTTGTCTAATCCTACTGCTATTATCCAAACTGCTCACAAAGACTTGAACTTTTTGTGTTCTTTGCATTGTTCCTATGTGAGCTTGCCTTTGAAATCTTGAGCAATGAATATTGATGGAGCTCACTATAGAGATAATTTATTATTCAAACCCTAACCCTCCATCATGCTTGATAAACGAGATTTGAATCACTTGCAAATGGGGAGATCAGTGTGCATAAGATGCATTGAAATTGTGATCCAAACCCCTAGTGTGGCCACACTTCATACATACCAATATTTTGATGAGGGATAAATCCATATGTTGTTCTCCCACCTAATGTGTTTTGTGTAATAGTGTGATGTAGATGAAACAATGCAAAATTGAGAGTGATTGAGGTGGATAGGGACTAGTATGAGAGTTTGAATATGTTTGCAGTTGTGTTGGGTGACTATATGTAGAGAATAGGGAAGTTTGATTTAGTAGTTTTCTTGTATTATTGCTTGCTTTT
>JARHVA010004656.1:877500-887500 GCA_037957365.1 Torreya grandis
GGATGTAAATATAATCATAAATGATTTCTCTAAATGTTACATCTAATCCTCCATCAACCAAATATCTAATATTTCATAAAATTATAAGAGGAACTTTTACTTAAAATTACCTCTATACTATGAATGCATGTTTAGATTTAGAGAGAGAAGGAAGATCCAAGGGATATTTTTGTTAACTATGGCTCATAAATAGTTTATAGGTTTGAGAAATGAATCCATTCACACTTTCATATGGATGTAAAGGAACTGATACCATTTAAATCATATCACAATAGTATGGTAAGCATAAGTAATCATATATGGAGGAATGAATGAAAACAAATTATGATAAAATATTTCAACCTTCAACCTTAGTTGATGTAGGATCAATCAAGGGTCCATGCAATCTTACATCAACTAAAATGAGAGTCCATTTTTTTTTTAATTTTTGGGTTCTACTTTTATTGGATTGAACATTTTTAGCTCTTAGTTTTATGTTTCAAAATCATTCATTTTCTATGTGAAAAGGGCAGAGATATATCATTGAGTCAATAAATGTTATATGCCTAGTTTGAAAATGGTTATTCACTTTGATATTAACATGCACTAAGAATTAGGTTAACATATTTAAAGTATGATATAATCTTTAGTTATAATATTATGCTTAAAATTTAATATTTTTGGTAACAACTGTTCAACCTAAAATGGAATTTATGTAGGCCGTGACACTTGGAAATATTTTTATTTACCTATGGTAACCTATGGTAAGAGTTAAATGGCCAAATTTGGTGATATAGTATTAATATTAGTTTATAATTATTTTTCTAAAATTTAGATCAATTAAATTAACAGTGTTAAAGTTATGATAGTTTTTGTAATTGTTAATCAACATAAAATTACCACCTATGTATCCGATAGCCATTACTAAAATTTTGGTGTTTAATTTAAGGAATTGAAATATTACAATATATTTTATGTTATGTGGAGGTTATGGAAGCTTAATATATGCACCATAAATATTTTTATGTAAATAGGAATATATTATTAAAAGAAAGGATGTTTTGAGAGAAGAAAGAGACGTGAAGAATTTAAAATTTCCAAGAGCATAATAGAGAGTTCTATCAATTTAGAAGGAACTATATGAGAGGATTTAACTATTGCATGTAATGTAATACAATTTTAGATACATGTGTTATTGTTTGTGTGTATATTTTAGTTGGAATTTATTCCACTGTAATGTTTTAATTAGTAATGCAATGAAAGTCACTTAAGTGTGTCAAGTTTGAGTAAGTGTTGAAAGTATGACCATGAGAAAATATTAGACCTTAACAAAATAGAGATTAAATGAGATATTAAATGGTTCCCATTGTTTTATTTAACCAAGTGGTATGAAATTGAGGATTTTTATTTATAATTGGTGTATATGAAAATAATTTATGAGTTTTTTACTGGTTGTGAAAGAGAAGTCTATTGGGTGTGTTGTAAGTTGTGAAAGAAAGGTTTGTATAAGTTTTTTAGAATGTGAAAGAAGTCCTTCAAGTTGAAAATAAGTTTTTAAGGATATATTTTAACTTTATTTCAAGTTATGAAATATAATCCTATTTATTGAGATGAGATATGGCACACAAAGGAAAAAAATCTTGAGAGGAAAGAGACTTGACATAGATGTTTGAAAAGAATCTAATAAATATTGGATATGAATGCACAAAGTGGTGATATTACAAATGTGAGATAATATGATGAAGAAGAGATAATAGTGTGGTTTATTTCCCTACAAAAAATATTAATTCTTTGTAAATAAGCCAAATAAGTGGAGGAAAAGACCATCATAGGTCATATTGAGGAAAAGAGGTAAGTCTAATTGAGTTATTGATTTTTTTGTAGTAAAGAGATCCATGATATTTTTATGAAATGGGTATGGGAATTAGAAGTTTATTTTTAATATATGAATATTCAATACTATATGAGGGTAAATACTAAAAGTAAGAGATTATGTGAAATCAAAGCTTTATATTGGAGATATCT
Organism: Torreya grandis; assembly: GCA_037957365.1. Classification (NCBI taxonomy): domain Eukaryota; kingdom Viridiplantae; phylum Streptophyta; class Pinopsida; order Cupressales; family Taxaceae; genus Torreya; species Torreya grandis. The sequence goes on from JARHVA010004656.1 coordinate 879,505, forward strand.
CCAAACGAGGAGTCAAGGAAAAGGTAAGAATAAGTTAAGAAGTTTGGAATAAATGGTTTCCATGTTTTTGGATTATTTTATAAACCCAAAAATATATAAATTTGTTTTTAAGATACTTCATGTGATGAGGATTGAGGGAGATAAGAATAATTATATTTCCATGTGCACAATTTAAGACTAGTTTGTGAAGTGGCAAGGAAAAGTATATTTATCTTGAGAAGAAGATTGTCTTGGAAGGAAAAAAGAAGGTGAGGTTTCCATGTGAGAATCACAAGTCTATTTTGGAAGACAAAAAGGTGAAAGAGAGATACTAGTATCCTATATAAAAATAAATCCTCACTCAGTAAGATATAAAAGTGATAATAGTCAAAGCGATGAAATTGTTTGATTATGATAAGGATTTTATTGTATCCAATGAGTGGGAAGATTTGAAATTTACCTTGGTAAATGAAGGATATGAATTTTGAATATGTATTTTGGAGGGTAAAAGGGTTTAGGATAACCAAGAAAATATATAGATTTCTATAAATGAAACAATAGAGGTGAATGAAAATAACATCTATGAGGAATTACATGATTTCATGAAGGAAACAATATTGGTGGAAGAAGTGCATGCCAATGAAGATGATGAGAGTATGGTTTAAATACATATATTTAGAGTGGAATAAAATATAAATAATAATGAGGATATGAAAACCAAAATGGTTATTGAAAATGATCCTTTGGAAGTCATCACGAGGGAGAAATGTGTGATAATATTGTGAGAAATAGAGAAGACATAGAAAACATATCATTTATTTGTAAAGAAGAGATGGAATTAGTGATTTTGGTAACTCTTGATATCATTTATGCTTGTTTATTATGTAGCTATAAAAAAATTTATGAAGATAGAGATGGTGGACATGTTTTTACTGAGAGGAATGAAGGGTGAAATTGGTGTTGAATATGCTGGAGAAGACCATATAGATGTTGTAGGAGATAATATTATGAGTCAAGGTTTACATTATTATGAAATGAATAAGGAGATCATAATATCATTCAAACATAAAATGGACAAGAATAAATAAGGATATATAAATGAGCTTAATGAAGAAATAAAGAGTTTGAGAATGAAAGAGGATCTATCAAAATAACATTGGTAGTGTGATAAAGGATTTAATGAGCCTAAAATTGATGGTAATAAAGATAATAGTGTGAATATTGATAAATCACTGATGGGGATTATTAAGTGACATATTTATAAAATAATTTTTTATTGCAATCAATGTGCACGTATAGAGATGAAGATAATGGATGCATTCAAATAAGACATCCAAGGTGAAGAGAGTTAATTTATTGATCTCATGAAATTTATGGAGTAGAAATTGATTTATATATTAATATAAATAGGTAGAGACAAATATGATGTTACAACAAAGGTGGACATGTTTTTTGACACAAACATGAGGCCATTGAGATATGATAATGCAAAGACCATCTTTAAGGTTTTAAATTAGGATATGGGTTATCATTTAGATTCCAAAATATTTTTTTATTTTATTGCAAATATTTTTGGAATAAAAGAGGAGGTGGTATCCATGAGATAGAAGATATAAACATTAAAGAGTGATAGAAATATTGATCCAATAATAGTTATATATTGAGTATCCAAATATGAGAAGGATTTAGAGGAGGTGGTATCTTAGCAGTGGTTTTAATCCCACAAGGGAGAGTGATTTTTAATTAAGATAATATTGGTGGATGTGGTCTGATGAAGGTGGGTTTCTACCCATAATAAGATGGAGAGTGGAAAGGATGAGACTTTGATAGAGGAGGAAAAAATATGGTGAGTCTAACCGCATAAAAGGATTTAGGATAGATAATAAAAATAAGATAAAAATAAGAGCAAAGGTAGTAAGAAGAGACCTACATTAAAACTAATAATAAAGAGCTAGAAATGGAAGAATGAGTTAGACAATTACTTGAATTACTTGGTGTGTAAGAAGAGAAATCCATGGCCATTATATACTTCATGGTCAAAAGAGTGGTTTTATCACTTATTCCATTTATGTGAAGAGGATATCACATTTTATAAACCTTGGGTGTTTGATGAAGGAACATCCAAGGGTTCGTTAAATATTTCAACAAACCAAAAATAGAGTACAATGTGTTTGTTTGAAATTTTAGGTTGTTGATTTATTGGTATGTGATTGTTTACTTCTTAGGTTTATGTTGAAAAAGTACTCATTTTCTATAGAAAAGTGCAAAGATCTTTTATCTATTTCTATCATTCTATGTGAGCTTTTAAGACATGGACATTTTTAATAAATGGTTCTCCAAATATGTTAAGAATTATATGATTAAATTTTTGTGATATACTATAGCATAACACTCACAACATCTAAATAAAAGTTTATTTAGCTTAGAGTCACCATGAAGGTGTACTGCTTATTTTGTAAAAAATACTTGGAAGGGTTAATCTCGTTTTGCATTGACAATTAGATGATGAAATTTTGTATAATTATACTAATTTACATGTGTAACCTATTAAAAAATTTATATAATTTGAAGTTATATTGATAATTTACCATATTTTTCTATCAAGCTATGTCATTTGCCTAGTCTACATATGGTTCCTTACCTTTCAGTAAAGTTGTGATAAGAATTGGGTTACCAATTTTGGATCAATTATATGACATGAGTGTAAAATATTTACTTAAATTTTTTTCTCAATTAGACAAATAGCAGTAAATTTATGTTTATTTTTGTAACTTTCATTCAAATTTGAAATGTTATATGCCTAGTATGTAGATGGTTATTTACCTTACGGTAATTCAATGTTAAAAATTAGGTTGCTAAATTTGGCAGATTGATATAAAATAAATTTATCATGTTAGTTTTAGTAACAATGGATTGATATAAATTAAATTATGGTAATTTTATGTTAGTTTTAGTAACTAATATTAAACCTGAAATTTTCATTTGTATAGTCTACCACACTTAAAAAGATTGTTATTTACCTATGGTAACCTAACGTAAGAGTTAGATATAAAAATTAGTTAGATGGTGTAAATATTAGTGTATAATTTTAATTTTTTCTAATCTTATATCAATTGGATTAAAGGAAGTGAATTTATGATAATTTTGGTAATTTTTATTTGGCATAAAATTTCCACCTATGTACCCAAGAGTTGTTACTAATAGTTTGTAATTTAATTTTAAAAAATTAAATATTCCAAAATATTTTAAATTATGTGGATTTAATGAAATTTTATTAAAATATGAATCAATATTTGGATGTTAAATGGAATACATGATTGGAAAAAAGGAAATATTCATAGAGGGTGTAACTCGAATGGAATAGAACAAAGAGTTTTATAAGTTTAGGAGGAATTGTATGAGAGGAAATATCTGTTTTTTTAATTTAATAATATTGTATAAGAATGTGTGGGTGTATTTTTTTGATAGTGTTAATGTATTCCATTATAATGTTTTATTTAATAATGCAATGAAAGAATATTAAGTGTGTCAAGTTTGAGTAAGTGTTGAGTGTAACGATGAGTGAATGTATAGACATAACAAAACTAAGATAAAAGTGGACATTAATTATTTCCCCCCTCTTGTGCTTGAACCACTATTTAGGAATAAGGACATAATGTCAAACAAATACATGTTATCAAATAATAATAATTGAAACCACCTACTTAACCCATGCCATGATTATCCCACTTCAACAAACCCAGATCACTGCATTACCCACAATAGACTCATTTGTCAGTCAAAACATCACCACTACACTCTCCCCCTATAATATTTTCTTACCTTCACATTCTCTTCATAACTCCTATCTACATTAATCTCCTATGTCCCATGGATCACCATGAATCCCACTAGATGCATCTTATAAACCTTAAAGAGTGTTAGAAAAACAATACAATGGAAAAATTTAAGTATATTTCATTACAACTATTGATATGTAACATTAAAAATAAATTTATATGCCTCATATAAATAAATTACGATAATTGGGAAAAACTAAATAATATCTAGTTAAATATTCTATGAAGTCATGAGCATAAGTAAATAAATAGGTTGAAAAAAAGATGTGAATTGAAAGGAGGAGAAATAAAAATGTGCCCAAGTCATAGTAAAACAATAAAAACTATCATAATAAAAATCCATCTAAAACCAAGTTACTTAATATGAATAAGTGAGAAAGATAGACTAACAATCAAAAAAATTGGAAATAAAAGGCTATGAAAGAATAGATTGAGAGGGAGTAAGACAAGAATGAGAAATAAGAGAGGGTACATGCACAGAGTTAGGTGATAATTTTGTGGGAATTTCCCATAATGAGATCATTTAATGTCAATAAAAAATCATGTTAATAAATAACATGATCATGTTATTGTAAAAATAATAACAAAATCACATTCCAGTTATTTTTCACATAAAAACATGTGAACATGTACATGAAATCAATCTTCATATGAATCTTATATTTAATACTTTAAATTATAAGTTTACCTTTATATTATTACATTTAGTTACTTATAATTTATATTTATTTAGTAAATATAAGAAATTGGAGTCAGTCTACATCTGATAGAGTTGGTCTCACAGATACATGCCTTACAATGTGTAAAATAGTTTTTAAAAATCTAATCTGGTTGGTACATAGGCATTTTTTAGGGTCTAAGTATTGAACATAGGAATTTTAGGGCATAAATTTTGTAATTTATTTCCATTTTTTGTAAATGTATAATCATTTTTTAGGTTTTTATGCCTTACCAATAACTTACTTGCATTTTTAAGAGTCCTAGGTTTGTCAAAATTGAAATTTTCAAAGCACTCACTTTGAAATTTATTAATGGTTGTGTGATTGGGATATCATAGGTCACATTGATGACCTAGACACATAAAAAAACCAATTAGTGTTAATTTTTATTATTCATCATCCCTCCCTCATCCTTACTCACTTCTTACTCATACTATATCACCCCTAATCACTCTCTCCTCATTCTTCATTGTCCCTAATTTCTCCCTCATTGACCATCACTATCCCTCATCATCTCTAATCACTCCCTAATCATCCCTAATAAGTCACTCCTCATCTCTCATCATCCCTAATCAATTCCTCATTGACCCTTACCATACCTCATTATCTTTAATCACTCCCTCATCTTCCCTAATCATTCCCTCATTGGATCTCACCATCTCTCATCATCCCTAATGAGTCCCTCATGATCCCTAATAATTTTTTTATTATCCCTCATCACTCCCTCTTCATCCCTTATTTTCCCTAATCACTCTATTATTAGCCCTCACTATTCCTCATCATCTATAATTTGTCCCTCATCATCCCTAATCACTCCTTCATTTACCCTAAAAATTATTAATTATCCCTAATAATTGATTTAACATCCTTAATAATATTTAATCACTCCTCTCATCACCCCTAATCACTCCCTCATTAACCCTCAACATCCCTCATCATTCCTAATGACTCCCTCATCCTTTCTAATCATTCCCTTATTGAGCCTCACTATCCCTCATCAACCCTAATGACTCCCTCATAATCTATAATAAATTCCTCCTCATCCTTAATCACTCCATCCAATACCTTGATGAGTTATTTTTTTGGGTTTTAATGATGCTAGGTGATAAAAGTGGAGAGTTTAGTTCTAGCATAAATATAAGACAATGATAAAAATGATGTGGAGGAAAATTAGAAACATAAATATTTATCACCTATGAAAAAATATGGGCATATTAGAAATGATTTAATTCAAAATTGAATATTTGACATTATATGAGAAGCAAGTAAAACCACCTTAGTACCAAAAATGGGTAGTAAATATGAGGATGACCAAGCTATGTGATTTCCTAAAACCAATAAATTACTTTTCATATGAGGACATTTTATCATCTGAATAATTACATTAAATTCATTATATTTATATGTATATTTATTGATTCATCATAATAGAGAGTGTAAAATAATTTTCAAATGATTAGAACAAGTTATCCAAGATTGAAAAGTAGTGCTTAATTCATAACCAAACTATTCAATCTAATGAAGAGTGTTACACTATGAGCGCTCTACTTAAACAACTTGATAAGTGGGTACAAGTTATCTATCACTATAAAAAGTTTTGTATGTAATATATTATGAACACAATTATATGGCCAATAATAAAAATATCTCTACTTCTCCCAATAAGAAATTATATTAATTAAAAATATTATTTCATTAAAAAATTAGTTCAATGGTGAACAATACACTTCATCATTTCCAATAAAATTTAGAAGAATTTAATTTCTAATAAAGAATATTTTTAAAAATTGAACTTGAAATTGATGCGTCATCCATAACCATATGCTAGTGTATTGTCTAGTATAGGCCTTGAGGAATGTATCACCTAGTAGTGTCACTTGGTGTACAAAGTAAAAAAATCTAAAGATGAAATCCTTTGTGACATCTCACCATTAGAGGTATGTGATGTTCTACATGTGGTTAATCATATATTTAACACTAACATGTAGTCTATGAATTAAATCCTTAAATTTTTTTGATATATTGTCATGATTTAAAATACCGTATGTCATAATTAGTTCATAAGATTTTAGTCATTAGTGATAGAAAATGAAATAATCTTATAAATTATAGTAAGAAGTATACTCTTGATGGAAAAAAATTATATTTAATAACATCCTTATTAAACCATAACATAACTAGATGAATACAAGGATATCTTTTAGTCACCTAAATAAGTTCCTATTTATTGTACACTAAATAATACTAGTGATTTGATCCCTTAAATATCTATATCTCAAACATATTTATACAACATGCTATTTCTACCAAATGAATAGATCAAGTGATACATCAATGAATCATGGATAATGGAAACATAACTCTCAAATCATTACCTTGTAGAATCCCAATTGTTCTTGTGCCAAAGAATGATGGGATATGCGGTTATGAATCAAAAAAAAATTACCAAGATTAAAGGTAATAAATATTATCCTCATATAAGTATTAAGTCATTTTTAAGTTATATCCATGAGTTAGAAGTATTTTCCAAAATTGATTTTAAGTTTAGGTATCATCATATTCATGTTGAACCTCTAGACATTTGGAATATAGTATTTAAAACTAAGGAAGGATTGATTGACTATCTTTTTATGAATTTTAAGTTAACTCATGTATAAAATTACTTAATTAATATTTTGAATGGAATCCTCAAGATCATTAACTATATCATTTTTTTAAACTACTTGTATTACATCCTAATCTTTAGAAAAGATGGGATGAATATCTACACCATGTTTAACTAGTGTTTCACATTTTGGAAAAACACATTTTTATGATAACATGAATAAATTTTCATTTTTAATGCAAGAGATAAAATAGTTGGATACATTACACATGCAAGGAGTGTAGGTTTGAAAATGACCAAGATTTAACTATGATTTGAGTAATTATTTCCATGATGCATGTTAGTGCATAATTAAATATAATTTTCACACATTTTAAATTTGGTAATATGATTTTATTGTGATATAAATTTGGTTTAAATTCTTTTAATTTTTAATACCATTCATAAGCTTCTTCTTCCGTATTGACTATTGGCCAATCAATTTCTTCATCTCTATCATGCTCTTCACTTCCCACTTCTTGACCTACATTTAACCATGACAAATTAATGTTAGACTAAAAGTTTTGAAGCCCAATTGCCTCTCTCTATTCCATTAACTTCAATTGTTTAATCATCTCTTTCTATTAGTTTTTCACACATTCCATTTCTCATTCATTCTCTCACCCTTGCATTCTTTCTCTAAAACAACATTTAACCTTTTTTCTAATCTTGATTCAACATTTTAGACTATACGCATTCCACATCTGTATTAATTATATGTCCATACTTTCTAATGCATCCTTCATTTCTTTTATCTCTATCTCCATCATTCTCTCATTTTGGTAATCAAATCCAACCCTATTTCTCATTTTCCT
>JARHVA010004656.1:895000-925000 GCA_037957365.1 Torreya grandis
TACATTTCACCAAAAATGATTCAAAAGGGGAAGGTGATAGTTGTATAACCTGGTGAAGCACCCCTCCAGGGTGAAATACTTCATGAGGAGAAAACACACACTGTCCCAAGGCTCAGGTAGCTTGGCTCAATCAAATCCCCCTTGATAGGGTGCTATTTCTTTGCCTCCTCCAAGAAAGAGCTTTTGACTAGAAAGGTCCACAATTTTAGTTTTCCATTGTATTTTAATCCCCTGAGTAGACATGCCAATAACCATAGCAATCACATTCTCTAAAATCTCAAAACTAATTACCCCCACAGAGACTCACCAATTTTGACAAGACCTAACGAATTGTTCAAAAAGGTTTTCATCATACCCATTGAGCCTCTCCAAATAGGGGCTAATCCCACCCTATTTTCAACAGTTCCAGACCACCAGGTTGTCTTTTAAATCACAATAATAAATTAGTTCTGTTTGGATTCTATCACCACCCATGTTGGACTTACAGAATAGATCACAAAAACCCCAAATTTTCACAGTCATATTTTCCATAACTTCAATCCCTTTATCATGGATATTAGTAATGGTGATGAAACAACACACAAATAATGAAAACCATAAAATATGACACTTACTCATCCCATGTGTAAACATAATTTCATGACAATCACCATAATGATGAAGTAGAATACTTGCCTTATCAAAGGGGCATAATGAAGTGGAAAAGGCAATCAAGAAATTACAAAAAGACTCATACTCTAAGATCCACATCAGCACCCTCTAAAAGGACTGATGAAGTGAGCTATTTTTCCAATAGATATAACTCATCCTTAACACATCACTTCCTTTTTAATGAGATCCCTAATATTTAAAGGGATGTGATCAATTTGGCACCAACATCACCAATTTGAATATTATTGGCCAAGTTTAGCATAGGCATCTACAACACTATTGCCCTCATGATAAATATGTGAGATGTCTACCCTGGTAATCTTCTATAGGAGAATATATATATCCATAATAATAAATTTTAGCTTAATACTAGTGGCTGACACATTGTTAACTGCATCAATAACCATTTTAGAGTCCCCCTAAATACTTAAATTCTTGATACCAAGAGAGATAACCAATTTAATCCCCCATAGAAGAGTAGTTGCGTCAGCATAATTATTGCTTTGACAACCCAATCCACCAACATAGATAGAAATAATCCACCCTTTGTCATCTCTTATAATTCCTCCCCCAGTAGATTTACCATTAGCCTTAGAGGCCCCATCAAAGTAAATTTTCAACTAGTTAGGCTTTAGGGGATCCCATCTAGTATTGAGTCTCTATAACATTTTGGAATTATTATAAATAGGAATATGATTTAGGATCTTCCAATTAGCTACAATTTATTCCTCTTCATGAGTCAGAGGTTTCTATGTATTGTGAATATGGGCATTAGTGACACTTTTCATTAGAGTCTTAACAAAAGTATGAAAAACCTGAGAGGCATCTCTAGAAGTATCCCTAAAAAATCTATTAACACCATCATGTTACTCATGTGATCCCATTATCTATTAATGTGGTCACCTTAATAATGTGATCATGTTATCTTTAAACATGATGATGCTACTAATGTGATCACGTTATATTTTAAAGTAACCACATTACTAATGGTATCACATTGTTAATGTGATCATAATATTTTAATTTGAATTCAAGCATCAATTCTTTTAGCTTGGGAATCGATTGGATTCCTGATTCAAAGACTTGAACTTGTCAATCTACATCTGAGTCTAAGAGTTTTGATATAAAAAAAAAATCAAATTTAATCACCAAATACACTATAAATTTAAATGGTAAAATTAAAAAATTTAATACCATTATGATGAGCATGCTTTTCTCCTTCTAATTTTTTTTTAATTTTTTGTACTAATTTAAGGTTTTAAACTATGTTAATTTCTAATTATACCTTTTTTATGCCACTACATGCCACAAATATACCTGACTATACATGTTCATGTAATTTTTTTCTTTGATATAATTGAAAAACAAGTTATATGGTCAAAAATTAGGCCTAATTATACACACATTCAAAAAAAATTGATTTTTCTGAGGTAGTTATGGGTGCCACATGGTTGGTTATCCATTTCTTTCTCAATTTTTAGTATCTATTTACTTTAAAAATTCACAATACTAAATGTATTCATTAAAAATATGTAAAATAATATAGATCACAAACTAGAAGATATTATGTAATTGTTCACCAAAGGGTTTTAATCAATATTAAACACTACTAGAACATGGTGCACTACATGACCACCTATCTACTCTATTTTCTTAAAAAAAAGGAATTCTTAAAATTTTAGATATTCAACCCAATGATACTTCACCACTTTTATAAAAAAAATAGTGTTTTGGAAACTAGACTCTAAATTTTATATTTCATGTTCTTACACCATATTAAAAATTAGACTGTATATATCATAAATGTTTCTAGAGAAGTTCAAATTTTTTAAATTTTAGGAAAATCATGTCCACAGCTAGGCCCCTTGTTGTCCCCCAGCTTTGTGAACTTACATAAGAAATATAAAAAAACATAAATATAGATTGGATAAGGAAAAATATGACAAGTATAATTAATAAATATAAAAGGTTGAAATGTACTAATAAATGTAGATAAAACTATGCAAGATGTAGATGTGTAAAAACAAACATATTATGGGAAGGAAGAACCAAAGAATGCAAGGTAATGTGAGGATGTAAATGAAACAAATAGACATTATCAATGTATAGGTCCAGCTAACCAATTCTTTGACAATAAGTGAAATGAATATGAATAAACACAAGTAAATATTTATGAAATGGTTGGAGGTTCACAAACTAATGATCACCAGGTCAAAGGATACATTAGGGTCAAGGTTGTTTGACATATAAGAAAAAAAATTAAAGGAAATTATTATTAAATCCCACCACAAATATAATATCCATAACATATAAGTAATTACAATCACCATTATAGCTTCCTCTTACCACTCTACAAGTGTATATACTAAAATCTAATATTAAGTACATGATAATGACAAGTTTGATGCATATTTACCACACATTATGTGAGAAACCAAACAAGTTTATAATTCACCATCCTCTCACACTTGCATTCTATGTTATGAATTAAACCTTTCATTGTTATTTTATACACATACAAGAACCTCATTGTGTATTTTAAATCTACTCAATTTATTACATTGACATATCTAGACATGTAAACTAGTTAATGATGCAGGAGCATCTACATTCATTTTCTTGGCAAGACATGGTTACAAGTCATGTTTAAATTCAAATTTCAAATTATTGTATTTTCCCTCCAAAAGTGTTATTAATAAGGAGTAATTGTAAAAAAATAAAGGTAAAAAGTAATTGTTAGGGCTGTTGAGGAAATAGAGGAGTGGTTGAAATTATTTCAACCTTAGTATATTGTTACAAATCAAAAATTGTTTGTTGTTTTATCCTGAGCCTAAGTTGGGCATAGCAGTTAAGGAGGAAGCTCTTCAAAAGAGCAAAAGGAAAAGAGGAGAGAGATGAAGAGGAAGGAGCAGAAGGAGCGAAGGAGGTCTTTTAAGCCTGCACTTTATAATTATGACAATGTGAAGAGATCAATAAAAGAATCTATTTCATTTCCAAGGTATGTTTCATGGAGAAAATGAATCTATTCACGTTGTTGATCTTATTATATATGTTTCAATGAATTGAAAGTGAATCTTTAGTGTTAAAAAGTGAGAGTGGATTTTGTTAATAGTCTGCGTGTGTTAAAAAAAAAAGATATAGAATTATGTATGTAAGAGAGTGTAAACATGGAGGTGGTCATCATTAAACAAATATTTATTGGAGTCTATAGTCGTGGTTGTGTATGAAGTTGTGATTGAAGATTGAGTAGCTCACAGTGATAATTGCAAATAGAATTTAAATTCCAATTATTTGGAATGTCCTTTAATTCATAGAATATAGAAACCGCATGGGTCTGCATAAAAGACACGAGCCCTATTTTGCCAATTTTGAGAACAGAGTCTACTTTGAGAATGTAATAAAGGGCAATCTGACTTATGGATAGCTGGCTAGAGTTGCGGGCTTGAGCAACAGGAGCTGTTTTTGTGGCATTCATGTCAACACAAATCTCTGTCATGCATTATTGATGGGTTTTGTTTTATTTTCATTTGAGCTGTGAGATGAAATAGACGTGAGTGGCCCCCAAAAAGGAACATGACCACAGTATACATACATATATATGTCATGTCTAGACATGGAGATAAACGCATACTTGTAGCCTGTTGAAAGCACAGAGAGGTTTCATGAGAATTCATTGAATTCCTTGACTGAAATGGAAAGCGGTTTCGGTTGAGTTGAAACAGAGTCTAAGTCTATGAAGAAGCGTAGACTATATTTAAATGTAAAAGATTTTCCTGTGTCAACAGATGGGATTTAGCAATGTGTATCTGAAAAGGAGGATTATAAAGGCGTTTGGAAGCATGAAAAGAGTGAAGGTCATGAGGATTATGGTCTTCTTGTGAGTGAAGTGGAAAGGAAATATGCCATAGTTAAAGAATTACCTAAGGCTGTTGACCCCAAAGATGGATCACTAGTATTACAATATGAGGTCCACTTACAGAATAGGCTCGAGTGTGGAGGAGCATACTTAAAATATCTCTATCCCCAAGAAGCTGGATAGAATTCAAAGAAATTTGATAATGAGGCTCCCTAGTCCATCATGTTTGGACCAAAAAAATGTGGAGCTACCAACAAAGTGCATTTCATTTACAAACATAAGAATCCAAAGTCTGGGAATATGTTGAACACCATCTCAAGTGCCCTCCCTCGATTCCATCTGACAAGCTAACCCATGTTTATACAACCGTTATCAAACCTAATAATGAATTGTTAATTTTGATAGATAGAGATCAAAAGAGAAAGGCAAATCTTTTATCTGATGACTTCAAGCCTGCTCTCATTCCTCCCGACTCATATGATATTTTTTTTAAAAATATTTTGTCTATATTGCAATAGCCCTGTTTGATGATAGCCCATCAATTTGGTATCAGAAATTGAAGCTCTTGGGAATTGATAATTTGTTGCTATAGAATTAAGAAAAGAGATCTTTGGACTGGTTGCATTTATTAATGGTGTTACAGTTGTGAAGGATTTGGCAAAAGGATTAACAGGACAAAGCACTAGAAGACTCTGTGGAGAAAAGGTATGAGTAATCTGTGACATTTGATTTGAGTTTATTGTGTTTGAGAAGCAATCAAGTGAAGAATTTTTAGGTTCAAGATAGTCAAGCCATTGAGGTTTAAGAGGAGAAGATGCCAAGGAAGGCTAAAAAGTAAGGGAGCAAGTGAATGCTCAAGAGGAAGATCCAAAGCAAGGTAAACTTGGATTTGTGATTTGTGTTTGTTGAAGTGTTGTATAAAGAATTTTTGTAGGATGGAGAAAAGGATCAAAAGACTAGGATGCAAAAGGCCTAGGTGAGATCAAGGAGATTGTCAAAAGACCAGCCAAGGAGAAAGGCTTGGGTGAGACAAGGGATCAAGAGACCAAGGTGGAAAAGACTTGGGTGAAGATCTCAGAGATGGAAATATTGTTGAGAAAAGAGCAGAGCAGCAAGGTACATGAGGGCACCAAGAAGGAAGCAAGCATTCAAAAGAAGAGAGGTATGAATAGTAATGGCATTGATAAAGAGATTGATAGTTTGAAAAGAGATTTAGCTAATTTTGCAAATAGATATGAGTCTTGGATGCAGATGGACAAGCAAGCATGGGTATGGCCAATGAGGAAAAAGGTTGAAGTGGCCAATAGATCTCCTAATGAAGAGGAGAAGAAGGAAAAATGAGATTTCCATGAAGAGAGAAGCCCATAGAGGCTTGAAGAAGATGAATAGGTTGCCAAGTGAGAAACAAGAGGAAGAAGTTGTGAAGAAGGTTCTCATTATGGAGAACAAGAGAAGAGAAGAAGAAAGAAAAGATGAAGTGCCAGGAAGAACACTTGAAAAGATAGGAGTGTTGGTGAAGAGAACACTCATAGGGACCTTGTGGTCTCTTATTTTTATATCTAATGCTATTTTTGCATTGGTAATTTCAGGTATGAGCAGCCTTATGAAGGTCAAGAGAAGGGCCTTGAAGAATGAAGAGATTGGTGCAAGAGAAGACACCAAGTACACAAGTGAATGTGTAAGAGAAAAGAAAAAGTTTGCTGTTGTTGATAAAGAAGAAGAGATGCATAGGTTAATGCATGAGGAAGGTGTTGAGGAACATATACAAGAAAGAGGAGAGATGGAAGATGAAGATGACTTCCATGATGCTATTTAATGCCAAAGAGAATAGCCAAGAACAAAGGAAGAAGAAATTACAAATAATCAAGAAGCTATACAAGTCAAGGAACTAATGGAGCAGCCCATTAAGGAGGTAAAAGTGAATTCCAAAGTTGATTTTTCTTATTATTATAAGCATGAAACTGTTGATATGCATGTTAAAGAAGCAAAGAGAAAGGTGAAGTTTCTAATTAATCATGGATATGTGATGCCTAAATGGTGGAAGAAGCAAACTCCCAAGCAACAGGAAGTGCTGGTACAAGAGCATGGATGCAGGATGCCTACATGGTTTGAGAAGACAAATATAAAGAAGCACACAAAGCTCAATCAAGATAAATACTCAAGCAAGAAGCAAATACAAAGCATGAAGGAAGAGGTAGAATGCAAAGCGAGCAAGGCCAGCTATCAAGCAAGACAACAAGAAGATGTCAAAGAGCAGAAATTGGTTGGTGAATTGAACAAGTGCCATCTTAAATCTATGAAGAAGGTATGGATAGCTAAAGGTGAGAAAGAAAACTTCTCAAAGAATAATGAGGTAGAGAATGTAGGTGAGATGGTGAGTATGGAAGAGGCATTCCATGAAGACAGGATGCTTGAGAGGTATACCAAAGAAGTAAAAGGTAAAAAAATGGTTTATGATGATGTTTATGAATCCGTCAATGATATTTTCATGAGAAATGCCAAATGGCAAGTGGCTATGTGGACTAATATGTAGCAAGGAGAGAGTTAAAAATGGATGGATGATGAGGAAGAGGAAAGTATACAGCAAAGCAATGCCTCATTGAAAACAAAGAGCAAACAAGATGGCTTCAAAGAGAAGTTGAAAAGAGCAAGAAGACACAAGGTAAGGATACTTCAATTGTATTTGATGAGTATAATGAAGAAGTTGGTTTATGTGATGAAAATCTAAGAAAATATGAGATAAGAGGTAAAGGACAAGCAATCTTTAAAGTTGATAAGCCCAAGTTTGATAAAGTGAATGGGGAGATAGATGAGAGCTCACTAAAGGAAGAAATGAGAATGTTGGAGGAGCTATTTGGTCATTCAAGAGAGTTGTGTAAAGGTACAAGGCATGGTGAAGACACCATTGGGAAGAGTGAAACAAGACAAGAGCAAAGCAAAGAGGCAAGGGCAGTTTTGACCAAAGAACAAAAGAGTGGATGTAGCCAAGAGACTTTATGGTCTCAAGTTTTTACTTCTAGCATTGCCTTGGATGTTTTGAATGCAGGTGTTACAGTTGTGGAGATGAATGAAGTCCATAGTTCAATGGACATATTTTTGAACCAAGAAGAACAAAAAGAAGATCTAGAAGAAGCATGGAAGTGGGAGATGATAGCTGAGAAGGAGATGAGGAGAAAAACATACCAGAAAAGGAAGAAAAGCAAGATGAAAGACAAAGACTATCAAACAATAGCATTGGTATTGGGAACAAGACCTTGGGATCCAGGCATATAATGAAGACTAATGCATGGAGGAAGCATCTCATTTGAACTAAGGTTCAAATCTTTTCTATAGGGAGAGTATGATGCAGGAGCATCTACATTCATTTTCTTGGCAATACATGGTTACAAGTCATGTTTAAAATCAAATTTCAAATTATTGTATTTTCCCTCCAAAAATGTTATTAATAAGGAGTAATTGTGAAAAAATAAAGGTAAAAAGTAATTGTTGGGGCTGTTGAAGAAATAGAGGAGGAGTGGTTGAAATTACCCTTAGTATATTGTTACAAATTAAAAACTATTTGTTGTTTTATCCCGAGCCCAAGTTGGGCATAGCAGTTAAGGAGGAAGCTCTTCAAAAGAGCAAA
Source organism: Torreya grandis (assembly GCA_037957365.1). Classification (NCBI taxonomy): domain Eukaryota; kingdom Viridiplantae; phylum Streptophyta; class Pinopsida; order Cupressales; family Taxaceae; genus Torreya; species Torreya grandis. Next base: position 903,133 of record JARHVA010004656.1, read on the forward strand.
AGGAAAAGAGGAGAGAGACGAAGAGGAAGGATCAGAAGGAGCGAAGGAGGTCTTTTAAGCCTACACTTTATAATTATGACACTGTGAAGAGATCAATAAAAGAATCTATTTCATTTCCAAGGTATGTTTTATGGAGAAAATGGATCTATTCACATTGTTGATCTTATTATATATGTTTCAATGAATTGAAAGTGAATCTTTAGTGTTAAAAAGTGAGAGTGGATTTTGTCAACAGTCTACCTATGTTAAAAAAAAGATACAAAATTATGTATGTAAGAGAGTGTAAACATGGAGGTGATCATTGTTAAGCAAATATTTATTGAAGTCTGTAGTCGTGGTTGAGTATGAAGTTGTGATTGAAGATTGAGTAGCTGACAGTGATAATTGCAAATAGAATTTAAATGGCAATCATTGGGAATGTCCTTTAATTCATAGAATATAGAAACTGCATGGGTCTGCATAAAAGACACGAGCCCTATTGTGCCAAGTTTGAGAATAGAGTCTACTTTGAGAATGTAATAAAGGGCAATCTAACTTATGGATAGCTGGCTAGAGTTACAGGCTTGAGCAGCAGGAGCTATTTTTGTGGTATTCATGTCAACACAAATCTCTACCATGCATTATTGATGGGTTTTGTTTTATTTTCATTTGAGCTGTGAGATGAAATAGATGTGAGGTGGCCCCCACAAAGGAACGTGACCACTGTATACATACATATATATGTCATGTCTGGACGTGGAGATAAACACATACTTGTAGCCTGTTGAAAGCACAAAAAGGTTTCATGAGAGTTTGTTGAATTCCTTGACTAAAATGGAAAGCCGTTCTGGTTGAGTTGAAACAGAGTCTGAGTCTATGAAGAAGCGTAGACTATATTTAAATGCAAAAGATTTTTTTGTGTCAACAAATGGGAGTCAACAATGTGTATCCAAAAAGGAGGATTGTAAAGGTGTTTAGAAGCATGAAAAGAGTGAAGGTCATGAGGATTATGGTCTTCTTGTGAGTGAAGCGGCAAGGAAATATGCCATAGTTAAAGAATTACCTAAGGCTGTTGACCCCAAAGATGGATCACTAGTCTTACAGTATGAGGTCTGCTTATAGAATAGCCTCAAGTGTGGAGGAGCATACTTAAAATATCTCCATCCCCAAGAAGTTGGATAAAAGTCAAATAAATTTGATAATGAGGCTCCCTAGTCCATCATGTTTGGACCAGACAAATGTGGAGCTACCAACAAAGTGCATTTCATTTACAAACAATAAGAATCCAAAGTCTAGGAATATGTTGAACACTATCTCAAGTGCCCTTTCTTTATTCCATCTGACAAGCTGACCCATGTTTATACAGCCGTTATCAAACTTGATAATGAATTATTGATTTTGATAGATAGAGATCAAAAGAAAAAGGCAAATCTTTTGTCTGATGACTTCGAGTCTGCTCTCATTCCTCTCGACTTAGATGATATATTTTTTTTATAATATTTTGTCTATATTGCAATAGCCCTGTTTGATGACAGCCCATTAGTGAACTTATACATGGGTTAATTCAAATAGTTACAATTGTTATCACCATTTGATAGCGTCTTAATTGGTTAAAATTATCCCACTCCCAACAACACCTATTTCATAAAATAAATACACTTCCTTAGGATTGGATCATAATGCTAGCATGGTGATGGTGTGAGGAATTGTTCAAATGGATTAATATATAAAACAAATTAAGGTCACATTCAAAAATCATCTAGCACTTATCTATAAGACATATATACACTATTTAACTCTAATAAAATCTCCTATATTCTTCTTAATTTGCACACATGTCACTAGGGAAAATCACAAACCAAGTCTAAAGATCTCAAAATTAAAGTCAAAGAAAAAAATTTCAATTACCAAATCCATTAATTATCTGCATACACATAGTGAAGGAGAAAATTTACATAATCACACTAGGTGGGATATCTATGTGTGGATTTATTCCCATCCTTTTAGTATTTTTTATGTATGAAATGGATAATCATAAAACATGGGAATTGGTCTCAACTCATCCCATTACACTTCCCCTACTTTTATAGTTTTGTATCCCTCACAAGCACATCAAGTATTTTAGGGAAAATAAGGGTGATTTCTGGATATTTACAAATCATCATAGTTAAAAATCACAAGTAAAGATCAATAAAATACAATCATAGGTGACTATATAGCTTCTATGCTACACTTTCTCACAATTTAGTTACCACTAGTAGGTCAATATCAACCTATGATATTGACCTAGTCCTACATATGCAACACAACATAGGTTGAACATAAGTTCCTAAACTAAGAAAAACACATTGGTGTTTATCCTTAATTTTGACTTTGAATACATAGTCATAGTCAGATAGTCAACTATAAAATCTTAATATCATGATCTATTTATTACTTTCCATATTTATCATATGCCCTTATCAAATTAGAAGAATTAATTACTAGTATTTTACATTTATATGTATTTTTTAATTCCATTTATTATCATTTTAATTCTATTTCAAAGGTATATATTAATTATATTAATATAAATTGTTAATCTAAACTAGTGAAAAACATATTATTGGGGATGTATACATATTGAACATTGAAAAATCATGGGTCTTCCCTTAGGGTTTCATCCATCCAGGGTTTCATAATAAAATTTTGATTTTTCATATATAAAATATAATTAATCTTTTCACTTTTTCCCTAGCATATTAAATCCTTTCATGATCCCATCTTATGCCATCCAATAAGACTAGTTCCATTTTATCTCTAAGATAAAGTTCTAGATTAAGTTTGATTCATATAAATAATAATTAGATTCTTATTATTATATATAAATTAAATGAAATTAATGATTTTTTTATTGATTTGATGATTCAATTGTTCATGGATGTGTACAAATAGATTACTATGTTTATATGCGTCCATTAAAACATGATAATCAAGATAATAAAAATGAACATAAAAACTAAGATACATATAAAGGATTGTATAGAGTTGATCCTAATGAAGTTAATGTGTCAGATCCTAACCAAATTAAATTCTTATCCAACTTTAATTAATAAGTTTGTTAATGTCTTAAAGAGTTATGTAGATTTTTCAAATTAAACATAACACTGGAGGTGAGGAAATAAACTAACCTTGCTACATCTCAAGACCTTCAAGAAGATTCTCTTACCATTATTAATATATTACTTTAAGCTAGTGAATATATATTAGGTATTCATACTAATAATAATAATACCATTCCCGTGCATACACCTTGAATTCCCTATGTGACATCCATAAAAAATATAGTGGAATGAGAAGGATTTTCATATATTTGGATTCAAATTTACACACAGGTAACATTCACCCCATCCAAGATGGATACACACACTCCATTTTTGACCTCTCCTAATGTACATTCCCTTGTGAAATATGTTATGAATATTCAATAATAACATACATATTCAATTGTTACAAATATACAAGAACTATCTATACAGCCATTTATTCCACATAGATTACATCAAAGAGTTATTTAGAGAGTACATAGTGAACTATATTTTACAACTTATAATTAGTTATCACCATAGATAATTCACTATATTTCATAATTAACATGAATAGTGAGACAACCTTATATTATACAATGGATAACATAGAGTCATTAATTTTCTATATCCACTCATCATACCCTAAATTCCATGAGCATTAAACATGATACACATGATACACCACATGACTTTATACCTAATTCCAAGTCCTCCATAATTTATATATAACCCTATAATAGGCACCCACAAACTAGATTAGGCACCTCCTTAGTAATTGCCTTGAATAGAGCATTAGTTAGTTTTTTATTTATTCAAACATTATATAAATAAAATACAAAAAAATAATCACAAGATGCAAAAAACATTAAAATATTAAAAAGTCCAAAAATAAAGCTTGAACATCAAATGATGGGTTGTCAACATTTTTACGTATGCTATTTATCAATTTTTAAGTTAGATGAAATATTTTTTATATACACATCAATTTTAGGATATCCAAATGCTATGTCAAAAATACAAGTTACACATGGACATAAAAATGTTTGTTTTGCCTTTATGTAGTGGTCATATTGGGGGAATCTTGTTCAATTTTTTTCACTAATATAGGTTATATATTTATATGACCTTTGTACCATGTTCATTAACTAATATTTCTTACACATACCTTTCTAATTACTTATTTCCTACATAGTGACACATTTTACTACAACATGACATTGATTTGTATGGATGGTGTAGAATAGTCCCTTTTTCTATGCTCCATTGATGTTAAAATTTTACGTGATATATTAATTTGTGTGACTATTTTTTATGGCCATTTTATTATTTTGATGTGACTTCTATTAATGTTTGTTATATGTGACTTTTTTTTATAATCTCCTACATGTGGCCTATAACATTGATTATTGTGACATCTTATGTCCCTTTTATGAGACCTATTTGGCCTATGTGTGATCACTAACACTTTATTTTATTTATATTTCTACCATTTAAATGTGCCATGATCTATACCATGTAATATTATGGTGTAGTTTTATTCACAAAAACCTATCCTACATGATTCATTGATATACCTATCTATGCATGACACTTGAATGTCTTTCATTTTATATGTTACATACACAACTTGGTTGTTACATACATTACTATGATGACATATTATCCACATGATCAAATGATATTATATGATGATATATTTACATGTGACATGATATACTTAATTGTTCATTTTGGAGAGTGACATGCATGATACATTCCTCATCTCAAGGGTGGGAATTACAATGTGGTTATCTTAGATACATAAGACTGTATATCATAAAATTTGATATGCCCCTAACATATCATATATATCAAGATAGGAATAACCAAGTTGTGGCTTATTTATCCCTCTTTGTTGTTATATCATATTTATCTATGCTTTCATTAGGTTAGTAAATCGACATATGGAGTAACCATGGCCTAGGTACAATATATATAGGAGGTAGTGGGTAGTTGTCTATCATCATTTTCTAAATTATACTCTTACTGAATATTTTGGAGGTTTACACCTTGAATTGGTTTATCTTTTATTCAAATATTATACTATATTTCAATAATATTATTATCTATTACTATTATTATCCATTATTGTTGAACTAATTTCATTACAAATGGTATCATAGTCTCCATAAAAGTGTAATTCGTTGAGAATGTGGCTACATCAACATGTTAGTGTTATTATAAGGCTCGTACATGTGGGAGATCTTGTCGACAAGTGTAAATATATCCCAGATAGAATTACCCAAACTAGACGAAGAATGATGAGTCATTTTGGAACTAGAGAAGATCCTACAAATATGTAATAAAAAGGTTGGGAACCAGAGAGATTAAGGAATATTTAATCAATTTTAAGAACCTAAGTAATGAGGATACAACTTGGGAGGGTTAATATTTTATAAAAAAACATCTAGAGTTATTCAACATTGATGAGAACATTGGCTCAAAAGGGAAGGGAATGTTGTACCCCTAACCTATCTCATGTATCAATATAGGAATATATGACTTGTGGCTTACTTATCTATATTTGATTTTATATCACATTCCTATATGATTTCATTTGGTTAGTAGGTTGGCCTATGGAGTAACCATGGCATATGTATACTATATATAAGAGATAGTTGGTAGATGTTTATCATAATATTATGAGTTCTAATATTATTGAAGTTTGTGGATGTTTCTCCCTTTATGTGGCTTGTATTTTATTCATATATTCTACTATATTTTAGTGATATTTTGATCTATTATTATTATTATTATTATTATTATTATTATTATTATTATTATTATTATTATTATTATTATTATTATTATCCTTTATTGTTGAATTAATTTCATAAAAAAATTAGAGACTAATATAGGTTTCACATATTTCAAATATTTAGATGGTTTATATATTAGATTGTTTCATATACATGATACATACTAGTAATTGATGTAGATTACCTAAACATATGATATGCACATCCATTCACTTTATAGACATTTGAGTAAAAATTAGTACAAAAATGGGTGCATATGAACAAACATTTATATGAATAGAGTTTAAGAGTTACACATTCACATTCCATTTGGGATACAGGTTCCCAAATTCAACGTTAGCATTTATGATGGCATGATATTGGGTCATTCACATGTGCAATATAGTTATATTTAAATGGGAAATGGTAGTCATTCTACTTCACACTAATTAAATCCTACTTATTTGATGGGGGAATGAATATTATTGATTCCTTTGTGATCACTATATGATTTTTTTACATGGATATAACTTGATCAAACTTGAGAAAAAATCACATTTGAATCAATAAGCCATAAGTAGTGGTTTTTTGTTTATGAGTGAACCTTTTTTCATTTATTCTCTTATTTAGCTTCATACCTTATTTTAGTCTTGAGTTGAACCTTGCCTTATCAAATTTCTCTATATTTTTACTTCATAGATATTTGCATTTTTATGTTGTGTACTTTACCCCACATTCATGAGGTTTGGGGCATATTTACTTCCCAACTTAGGATCTTGTATAGTTTCACAAGTGTAGGGCATGATCAACCCCAAATCTTAAATTATTCAGTGAGGATGCATCATCTCCAAAATCTTATGAAGGAAACATGGATTACACCAACACATAACTGTAATCTAACCCTTACACTTTCAATTTATAATTTTAAATGTTATAATTCACATATGGACACTAAATACTTCATTCTCATTTCAAGTTTATATGGATTATGAGTACACATTTGGATCCATCTCCCAAAAAGGAAAAGTGTGTTTTAAACACATGTAAATTTTATCCTTTTACTCTGGAAATTTAATTAATAAAATAAAAGGGGAAATTTTAAACTAATAAAATCTAGTCTTCAATACTTAACATTGACAATTTTGAGACACATATATTTCCACGCATGACTTGAGTATTGAAACAATGTCCTGATTTGATATCCACTCATAATTACATGTTATCTTATAATTTCACATTTCCATTCTATTATTAGACATGACAATGAACCTCATTATCCATTTTAATATTATTCAATATCATACACAATCATCTTGAGACTCTCAAAGTAATCCACTTTTACACAAGTCATTTATAATATTATGATCATTATCGTCAGTCAAAAAATCCACTTGATCATAATTATCTCACTCTTAGCAATGGATATTTTAAAAATCAAACCCATCCTTAGGGTTGGTCCATAATTATATCATGGAGTTGGTATAATAAATTTTTTAATTTGATCCATATATAAAAAAATAAGGTCTCATTAAAAAAAGATCCAACACTTATTTATGATATATCTATAGATTATTAGACATTGAGAAAATTTGTGTTATTCTTCCAGATTTGAATGATTAATCACTAACCAATTCTGAATCATTTAAAATACAGGCCAAATAAAGCATTTTCAAGTACCAAGATTAATTATTAGTTAAGTATAGTGAAGGAATAAAATTACATACTATTACAACCCGTCAAGTTGTATGTAGAATAATGTAGTAATTTTTAAAATTATTTACTCAATATTTATTCCAAAAAAATATTCAAAAACATAACCAAAAAATTAATTAGGACAATAAAAATTCCATCTTTAAATACTGAAGTGAAATATAACTTATTACAACTGCTAAAAACTAATTACATTAGGACATAGCCATACCTAATCCATTAATACAACAAATATCATTCAAAAATATAAATATAATACAATTGAATTTATTTCAGGCATTCATCCTTAATTATATAAATATATACTAATATCTCCATATCTTCATTTGAACTAACTTATGTATCATTAACAATCTCAAGTGTAGTCTATAAGAAAGTATTATAGTGAGGAGCGAGAGCATCATCCAAGTGCTCATCCACACAAACTACAGACCATCGATCCCCCACATAATACCCTATTAGTGAATGGCCCTCCCTTCATACATAGGTAGATAGAATTTAATGGGAATCTAGAGAGACATGATAGTACCTCATATGCTATAATATTTCTACTACATGATGTGTATCATAAAGAAAATACGTTTCTATAATGATATCACATAACATGAAAATCAAACATATGAAATGAAAATACATATTTAACATTATTTTAGAGAATGTTTTTAAATGACATACGATCACATAGATCGGTAATTTTCATAACAAACCACTTGATTAGATTATATATATATATATATATATATATATATATATATATATATATAAAGCATTGGTGGTGTTATCTAGGCTACTGAAGTCTATCTCACTACCTACCTAGCATCATCAATGTAGAATCTATAATAAACATATATATCATAGTATATAACTCAAAGATTCATTCAACTTTTCCCTATAATAGGAATGAAACAATCTTAATCATACATTTTATCCATCAAATGCATAATGAATATAAAAGCATGTTAATTTAACATGCATAAAAATATTTAACAAAACACATTTCTCAACATTGATACCATCTAGGATGCTTCAAATAAGGATTAAAATTCCTCTTCTAATATAGGTAACACACTTGTTTTACATAAATTACTGATTTGGTTCTAATCATGACCATGGTTTATAGTTTATATTCTTCTAGTCTGAGAATAAGTATGTACAAATTATAATTCATCTATTTCTAATTTAAATCAAGATATTATAATGTTTAATTGTGCATTCATTTGCATGTTTTCTCATAAACACAAATAAGGTCATAAATCCTACTAAGTTTACCTCAATTTTTTTAAAGTATCTTCTCTAAATACTTTAGACATGCCAATCAATGCTCAAATGTAATCAATAGTAATTTAAGATGCCCTTCCATTTTATACCAAATATCTAAAGAACTTATCTAGAATTCATTTTCCAACCAAATGTTTATCAACCTCAAGACTTGATCCACAAATATAATTAAAGAGCAGACCATTATAATACCCTTCCATTTTTTAAATAGCAAACCCTGTTATGTATTCATAAAAGACTCAATCTATAAATATTTCCCTCATATATATATATATATATATATATATATATATATATATATATATATATATGTATATATATATATATATATGTATATATATATATATATAATTTACAAAAAAAGGTGAAGTCAACATATATATATATATCTATTTCATTTTGAACACTACCAATACCTTAGCTATTGGAATTAGGTACGACACAAATCATATCAACAAAGTGCTACCTAGTAGGCATAATATTGTTATTATTTTATTTTAATAAAAATATAAATTAGATGCTTACTAATAAGGATGTGGTCTAGAGATATATATAATAAGGTGCTACCCAAAATTCCATAGTTTGCTATTTGGGTCACTTCTGATGTTGCCCAAACATATACATACTAAACACAGTCTATACAAGTAATTTTCAATTATGTTATACCCAGTTTAATATAGGAGAGGATGCAGACATAAATAATTGAAACATAGTCCTAAGAATGAAATGTAGACCTCAAAGGTAAAACATTATCCTTATAGTAGAACACAATCTATAAAAGTCAACTTGTTTTAATAAAAAGAATCAATTACTTCTTATACTACTACATAGTTTTACAAATGTAAAATGCAATCTAAAATTGTAAATAATATGAAATCCATACTAACTAATAATATCCAGTCCTATGTAATAATTAATACACAATCATATAGGTAAATCATTGAACTAAAAAGTATTAAAACGCCATCTAATATGTTAAATGTGAGCCCAATAGGTGATACGTAGACATATAAGGATAAAATGCAAACCTATAATACAAAATATAGGTCTAAAATAATTCAATGTATCCCTATGTAAATGTGATGTATTCAGTATAAAGTGAGATGTATTTCTAGTAAAAAGAATCACTCATTATAAAATGCAATCATTGGTTTTATCTATTTTTTATGGTTTCTAAATGAATCAATTAAATATAACATGTAGAATTCTCAATTATAAAATAACACAAGCCACACATCATTTAAATTTAAGGCATACTAAAATTAATTTTATCTCACTATAATTAAAGAGGATGATTTCAAATAAACACAAATTATACACAAGAAAATAATTAAAAGAACCTAACTTTTTGGTAATTGATGTATGAGAAAATATGCCTTTCTCTTATTTTCCCCAATCTATCTCTCTCAATCCTCTGCCTCTTCTCTTGTATTCTCCTTCTCCTCTTTTCTATATCCTTGTTCCAACCTCTCCCCCTAAATTTATAAAATTATAATCGCTTCTATCTTCTAAGATCCTTATTTGCATGCAATTTATCTTAATATTTTTCCCCCATGTGTGACACTTCACTCCATTTAATTTACTAATTGGAGTTATCTCACCTCCAAGACAATAACCAACATATCCTTTTATTTTATTAATTAGTATTCAAAATATACAATTTTCTTATCATAAATTGGCATGCCATAATTTTCATGCATGTTTCTCCTATGTTTAGATTGCCTTCAATTAGGGTTAGTACGTTAAGATAACTCAATATCTTGAAAGTAATTAAATAAAAGCAAATGTTTATTTATCTTATATATAAATAAGATTCTAATTGTTTTCAATAATTAAATAATTGTGTAAATAGCAATTAAATAACCATTTTCTTGATTTATTGTCAAAAACCAAATGAATTTTATTAAGTAAATCTAAAGCATATCAAGAACTAAATATAAAATAAAAATATAATCACATGCAAGATTTTCTTAATTACATACTAACATTTATGCATATAATATTTAAAATCTAATGTGTGTGTGTGTGGGGCATTATCAATTCCTCTATCATCTCCCAATTATCCCATTCTTTGATGATGTTCTCCCTCATCAAGCTCTAAGGGTAGGATCGATCTTGCATCCACCTTGTAACAAGTAGGTAGTTTGTATGAGTCATCATATATATCAACCAATGATAGAAAACTAACAAATACATATGCACAATGTATAAAATAACTAAAATACAACTATCACATTATGGATACTAATCAATAATATCATTGTGCCATAATAGTATATGTCATAAAGCTCAAGTCAAAGCAATAATTGTAAGATAATAAACATATTATTCCATAGATTTAAAGGTTATAGATCATATGATGAGATTGAGATGTAACACTCACACTAGGTGGGAGAACTACATGTGGCTTGATTTCCATCCTTGATGTATTATATACATAAGAATTCGTAAACCATTAGATGAAGATGATTGGGGTTAGCTTAGCCTGTTATAAATTTCACATTTTTGTAGCGTTTTAGTCTTCACAAGCAAAAATAGGGTTTATTAAGGCAAATGAGGTTTATTTTTAGATATTTGTGCTTATTCAAGATTCATGATCATAAACATGAAGAAAACAAATATATTTTCATATAACTATGTAGTCATTCAGTTTGACTTTCGCTTAATTTTGTTATGATTAGAAGGTTAGTATCAATCTTTTATATTGACCTGATCTTGTAGAACCAAACTAGCATAATCACTAAATAAGTTACTAGACTAAGATAACTACATTTATGACTATCCCTGATTTTCACTTCTTAAACATAGTCAAAGACACAAATTTAATCATAAAATGTAAGTATTGTGATATCTTTGTTACTTTCCATTTTTAGCATATCCCTTCTCAAATTAGAAGAATCATTTTTTAATATATTACATTCATATATATTCTTTAGTGTCATATCTTATAATTTGAATTCTATTTCAATGTTCTATATTAATTATATTAATCTAACTCTTGAATCCAAAATAAGGTAAAATAAAAAGAAATATTTGTTATTGACATTGATAAATTAGTATAATAGAAACACGTGGAAGTATAAAACATAATCTAGGTTACCATTGATACCATAATAGTTTAAATTATTCAATAAAAATTCACTTTAAAACATATGGTGTCCAAGACAAGGAAAGAAATCAATAAAAATTGTCTCGCATTGCTCGATAAGGTGTTGCCTAACTAAATTCAACAAAATTATTTTTTCACCAAAATTTATATGGATGACACAATAATTATAAATTAGAAACATAGTATGAAGTATCACATCATGTAAACAAATGCAAAAACAACCTTTAGAACTCATTGTAGTCTTCCAAATTAGCACTATCCTCGTAGTATTAGTCCCACAAGACCTTATACTTTGATACCTCTTTATGACACAAATGAAGTTTTTGAGTGTCAAATACTTTTATTTATTCTACCATGACCACCCCAGGATCTAGAACCTGCAAAACATTCCAATTCAAAACATGTGAAGCATCAACTATATACTTTTCAACATAAGATACATGGAAAATATTGTGTAATAGAGCTAGGGCTGGTAGCAATGTGAGCTATATGAAATTTGATTGACCATTTATAAAACTTTGAAGTGTCCCACATATCTTGGTGATTTTTTTATTAACTTTCTAAATTTAATGGAGATCATATATGCCTTACCCTGCAAGAACACTTTATCACCAATAAAAAATCTCTTATCTATCCTCTTTAGATCAGCATAAAGTTTCTATCTATCTTTGGCCTCAGTCAACCTCTACCTAATAAATTGGAAATCATCCTCCATTTTATAAATCATCTTAGACCCAAAGACTACCGTATCCTTTAACCTATCCCAACTAATTGGTGTCATGTAGATCCTTCCCTATAGTGCCTCAAAAGATGTCATATTCAAAGCTGACTAGTATGAGTTATTGTATGCAAACTCAATAAATGAAAGATAATATGACCATTTGAATATGTTATCCATACAATACATATGTATAAGATCCTCTAAAACTTGATTTACTTGCTCATTTTAATCATCTATCTCTAGGTGATAAGTGGTGCTAAAATTAAATTGTGTACCCAAAGCTAAGTTTAGAGTTAACCAAAACTTGGAAATCATCTTTAGATCACAATCCAAAATTATATTATCTAGGAATCCATGCAACCTATAAACTTCTTTTAACAAACCTCTTACCAAGGGTAGGTGTATCATCTATCAAATTTCATGGCATGAAATGAGACACCTTGGTTAGTTTATCAAAAACTACCAAGATCATATTATGCCTACTCTATGACATTAGTAAACCTTGGACAAATTAAATGCTAATCACCTTCCACTTCCACTCTAGTATATCATGTATATATAGCAATCTACTTAGATGCACATGTTAAAATTTTACTCATTGACATTCGAGATCACGTGACACAAAATATACTACATATTTCCTGATTCCCTTCTATAAATATAGAGGTCTAAGCTTTATCATGATGTTTTTTACTCTTGGATGCCCCAAATAAGAGGCATTGTGTAACTCATTCAACATTGTGCTTAGTAGATTCTCTTGATCTGATACATAGATCATGCCATTGAAATGCAAAAGACCATCACTCTCAAAACTGAATCCTTTATACCAAGGATTCTAAGCATTATCAAATAATGATTTTTTGACTTGATCATAGTATTCAACTCCTAGTGTTAACATATCCATGTGATCCTTGAACGCACTCATGATAGTATCTAAAAATAGTATGTACCTTCTATGAATCAAAGCATCAGCTACAATGTTCTCTTTACCTTTGATGTAATTTATATCAAAGTCATAGTCAAAAAGAAACTCTAACCAACATCTCTGATCATCATTTAAATTTGGTTGGGTGAAAATGTATTTGAGTCCCAAGTTATTAGTGTTGAACTCAAATGGTTTTCCCAACAAATAATGTTTCCAAACTTGAAAAGCATGAATAATTATTGCAAGTTCAATATCACAAGGGGAATAATTCACCTCATGAGTTTTTAACTTCCTCGATTAAAAATCCACCACTACACTATCCTACATAAGGAATCCACATAAAACCTCTCTTGATGCATATATGATCACTAAAATCTAACCTTTGATATTACGTACTCTCAACACTGGTACTAAAGTAAGTCTTCTTTTCAACTCTTGAAAAGCTATTTCACATTTATCTGACTAGATAAAGTTTTGGTTCTTCCATTACAAGGAAGTAATTAGATTAGCTATCTTGCAAAATTTTGAAATAAACTTCTTTTAATAACATACTAACCCCATAAATATCTTTACCTCATACACATTTATCAATGATGGTCATTCCATAATGGCTCTTATCTATATGGATATACCAAAATACCATCTACAAAAATAATATGCTCTAGATATTGCACTTTCTTGGAAAAATTACACTCAGACAACTTAATATATATCTTGTGCTTCCATAACCATTATAAAACCAATTTTAAATGTTTTATATGCTCCTCTTCACTCTTAGAATAAATAAGAATGTCATCCAAAAAAACCAAAACAAATTGATCTAGATAATATCTAAACACACTATTCATGAGATTCATAAATGTTTCTGGTGTGGTGGTCAACCCAAAGGGAAACACCATGAACTTATAATGTTCATATTGAGTTTTTATAGACGCTTTTAAATTATTCTCATCTTAAATCTTCAATTGATGATATCCTTCTCTAATATATATATATTATAAAAGATCATTGTTCCAAGTATTTCATCAAAAAGATCATCTATATAAGGTAGTGGATACCTATTTTTTATAGTTGACTTTTTCAACATTTTGTAATCAATGCAAGGTTAAAGAGTACCATCCTTCTTCACAAAAAAATTGGTACACCCCATGGTGACACACAGTAGGTAGAATCGACCCCTTTGATAATAATACTTGGATTTGAGCCTTTAATTTAGCCAACCCAATAATTATCATCATATATGATGCTTTAGACTTTGGTTACAATCTAAGTATGATGTTGATAAAGAAATCAAACTCACATTTAAGAGGTAAACCTAGAAAATCTTCTAAAAACACATCATGTAAATTTATAAGAAATGGATAATCCTCATTAGATGGTTCTTTAGGTTATTTCATTTCATTTATTTTAATGATAAATACTTAGCACCCTTTTGTCTGATCCCTCCTATATTTCATTGTATATAATTTCTAAAATAATAACTCTTTATTTTCACCCTAAATTTGTGTTTGATTTCTAAAATTATCAAGACACTCAACCTTATATAAATAGTATCACATCATATGATCCTAGTGGTGCTACATATAGATCCCCTACAATTGAAAATTTAGGTAACTCAATCATTGCTTCAACTAGACACTTGTCAACCATGAATTTTGAGTCATTTCCATATTATACCAACCATGTATTTGGCATATATCTAGCTTTTATAGGAAACTTGTTAAGAATTATAGGATGTATAAAACATTTGATATCCCCTATATCTATGAAAATAGAAACTGGATGTTAAAAAAATACCTAATAGCTCTATGGGTGATTCTTGAAATTTGGCTTGTCAATTATCAATTACTACTTGAATACATTGCTAAAAGCTAACCTATTGAGAAATAGGACCTTTTCTCATTGACTTATTCTAATGAAATTCATGAGCATAATGATTTCCATAATAATTGAAATAATTGTTAGGTGGACCTTTCATGTCAGTTTGTGGGTTTCCCTGGAGTCCTCCTTTGAAACCATTACCTAGTTTATTGTTGCTAGATCTACTATTAAATTTGGCATTCTAATTATTGGAATGCCCCTTAGACTCTCCACTCATTTGATTCAAATTCTTCTTCTTTAAAGTTAGCTTAGAACTTCTAGTTTTTTTCTTGAACTTTTGCCCTAACCTAAGCAAGAGACTTCAGCTTCTACTCCTACTTCCCCACCTTCTTAAAGACCTAGTAAATTTTATAAGGTTCATAAATATATACCTAAACACTGATATGTGGTTTTAATTCAATGATAAACATAATAATTTTGAACTTCTCATTAGCTTGGTACTAATGTACATAGTTTATAAGTTTGTTAAACTGCTCCTAATACTCATTCATCGATGAGTATCCTAGCTTCAAATTCTATAAATCTATGAGCTTCTGATCAAAATAAAGCTATGGTAAACACCATAACCTAAAGAAGGTAAAAAACTACTCCCAGGTTATGGTAGTTAAGGTTCCTTTTCATCTTTTTTTTGGCCCACCAAGTAGCTGCTTCACCAACCAATTGGTAAGCTACCCAAATTACTTTGGTGATTTTGGAGTAATTTTGAATCTCAAAATACTTCTCTATCTCAGTAAACCATGCCTCAGATCCATCAACTAGAACAATTCCATCAAAATTAGGTGGACTCGTCTATTTGATGTCCTTAGACAACTCTGCAATTATTTTTGTTCTCGCATCCTAATGATTTTCCTACTCAATAGGTTTCTTAACAGGTACTTCCTACTATTATTCCTTTCCTTGGATATGGACTTATTTTTTTAGGGATGTGATCTTATCCCTAGTATGACTCATGGTTTTGAGAATATGATTCAACATGACTGAATACTTGGTAATAATTAGGTTAGAATCAGTAGGAGGTTTTTTGTCATGACATACAAAGGACCCTCACACAATGCTCTAGTTTTCACTATTATTCTTTCTCATTGAAAGGAAGAATATGAAAAATTTATCAAACTCATTAAGTCCTAAAGTTCAAAGCTAAGCTATGACACCACATGTTATAACCCATCAGTTATATTTATAATAATGCATCAATTTTTTTAAAAAACTCTTTACATAAAATAACCAGACAATAACTTAAAATAATATTAGTTCCATATTTAAATACTAAAATTTGTTATAACTTGTTACAATTATCAGAAAATTTAATTGTATTAGGACACAACCATAGTTGGTCTACTAATACAATAATTATTTTTTTAAAATATAAATTAATATATTTACATTTCCTTCAGGCATTCAACTTTAGTAATATAAATAGATACCAAGCTCTCTAAAGATCAAGTTGAACCAACTCATGTATCACTGATAATCTGAAGTCTAGTCTCCAAGAAAGTAATACAGTGGGGAGGGAGAGCATCACTTGTGTGTTTTTCCAAACCAACCATAGACCATCAATCCCCTATAGAATCCCCTATTAGGTAAGGGCCCTCCATTCATAGATAGGTAGATATAAGGGTGTGAAAATATAAAGAGATGTGTTAGTACCCTATGTGATGCAAGATTTTTACTACATGATGTGTATCATAAAAAAACTAACATGATATAACACAACATGCAAATCAAACATATGAAATTACAATATATATCTAACATTACTTTGTTAAAAAATTTAAACAACATACAATCACCTGAATCGGTCAATTTCATAACACACCACTGGATCAACTTATCTGCATCTAACATTGATGGTACTATCTAGGCTAGTGAAGTCTATCTCATTACCTACTTAGCATCATCACTATAGAATCTATAATAAATATATATCATAGTAAATAGCTCAAAAATTCATTCGTATTTTCCATATACTAGGAATGGAATGATCTTAATCATACATTTTATTCATCAAATGTATAATGAATCTAAAGCATTCAAATATAACACACATAACAATACTTTAAAAAACACAATATTCAACATTCATACCATCCAAGTATGCCTCAAATAAAGATTACAATTCCTCTTCTAATATAGGTAGCATACTTATTTTACATAAATTATTGATTTAGTTCTAATCTTGACCATGGTTTACAATTTGTAATATTCTAGTCAAAGAGAAAGTATGCCTAAATTATAATCTTTCTTTTTCTAAGTTAAATCAACATATTATAATGTCTAATTGTGCATTGGTTTTCAAGTTCTTCATGGACATAAATAAGGTCATAAATCCAAATAAGTTTACCTCAATGTTCCTAAAGTATCTTATCTACATACATTACACATGCCAAATTGGTACTCAAATTTAATCAATACCGCTTTATAATTCCCCTTTGTTTAGTACTAAGATTCTAAATAACTTATCCAAAATTCATTTTCCAATCAGAGGTTTATTAATCTCAAGATCTTATGTATAAATATAATTAAATCAAAGACCATTATAATTCTCATAAATATAAAATAAAAGACACAACCTATTACGTATTCATAAAAGGCTTAATCTATAAATACATCCATGTGTGTGTGTTTGTGTGTGTGTGTATTACAAAGAATGTTGAAGTCAGTATATAGGTATCTATTTTTATTGGACATTGTCAATACCTTGGCTAATGTAATTGGGTAGGATGCATATCATATAAAAAAAGCATTTACTATTAGACATAACGCCATTATTAATATCATTCAAAAATATATATAAATAGGAAATGAAATAATAAGGACACAATCCATAACTATATAATAATAAGGCATTGGACAAAATTCCACAATTCACTATTTAGGTCACTTATGACACTAAAAAAAGATATAAATTATATACATAGTCAATACGAGTGCTTTTTAATTATGAAATAATTAGTTTAATATAAGAGAGGATGTAGACATAAATAATTGAGATGTATTCCTAAGAATGAAATACATACCTCAAAGGTAAAATATTATCCTTGTAGTGGAACACAATTTATAAAATTTAACTTACTTTAATAAAAAGAATCAATTGCTTCTTATATTATTCCATAGTTTTACAAATGTAAAATGTAGTCTACAATAACAAAAAATATGCAATCGACATTAACTAGTAATACACAGTCCTATATAATAATTAATACACACTCATACAAGTAGAGCATTGTCCTAAACTGTATTAAAACTAGATATAATATGTTAAACACTAACCCCATAGGTGATACACAGACTTATAAGGTTGAAATGCAGACCTATATTAAAAAATGTATCTCTAAAATAATGTAATGTATCCCAATGTAAATTTGACATAGTCAATATAAATTGAGATGCATTTTTTATAAAAATCACTACTCATTGTAAAATGCAATCATTGGTTTTACCTTTTTTTTATGGTTTCTAAATGAATCAGTTAAATTTAATATTCAAAATTATCTATTATAAAACAACTCAGACCACACATCGATTAAATATAAGACACAATCAAATTATGTTTCTCACACATGTAATTAAAGAGGATGCTTTCAAATAAACATAAATTGTGCATAGAAAAATAATTTATAGAACCTATCTTTTGGATAATTTTTGTATGAAGAAATATTCCTTTTTCTTATTGTCCCTAATCTCTCTCTTAATCCTTCGCCTCTTCTCCTATATTTTGTATCCCTCTTCCAACCTCTCCCACTAAATTTATAAAATTATACTCCCTTCTATCTGCCTCACTCTTTCTTTGCTTGCATTTTTTCTTAATCTATTTTTTCCCATACGTGACATTTATCTCCTTTTAATTTACTAATTGGAGTTGTCTCACCTCCAAGATCATAGTAGATTTAACATTTTACTTTATTAATTAGTATTCAAAACATATAATTTGCTTATTATAAGTCATCACACCATAATTCACAAGTTATAATAAACTTTAGATTTGTTGACAAATAAAATAATGATAATCAATTTCTAACTTTTAATTTAATTTCATTCTTATATCTCTTTCTAAATTTAGATTACCTTCACTCAAGGTTAGTACATTGAGATAACTCAAGCTCTTAAAATTAATTAAATAAAAGTAGTTATTTATTTATCTAATAGATAAATAAGATTTTAGTTATTTCCACTAATAAGATATAT
The DNA here is from genome assembly GCA_037957365.1 of Torreya grandis. Taxonomy (NCBI): domain Eukaryota; kingdom Viridiplantae; phylum Streptophyta; class Pinopsida; order Cupressales; family Taxaceae; genus Torreya; species Torreya grandis. The sequence continues at coordinate 922,766 of JARHVA010004656.1, forward strand.
GTATATATAACAATTAAATATCTATTTTGTTTATTTATTCTATAAAATAATGACATTTAAATTAAAGGAATCTAATGTATATCAAGTATTAAATCTACATACAAATATAAATACAAGGTTTTCTTTATTACGTACTAACATTTATACATTTACATTTAAATATAATGTGCATATGTGTAGGGTCACTAGAAATTCCTCTATCATCTACCAATCATCATATCTAACCCATCCTCACTGATGATGTTCTCCATCATCAAGCTCTAAGGTTAGGATCTATCTTATATCTACCTTACAATAATTAGGTAGTTAGTTTGAGTCGTCATATATATCAAACAATGATGCAAAACTAATAAATACATATCCATAATGTATAAAATAGTTAAAAGTCATCTATCACATTATGTATACTAATCAACAATATCACTATTCCATAGTAGTAAATATCATAAATCTCAATTCAAAATAAAAATCACCAGCTAAAAACCATATTAATAGATGGATTCAAACATTATAGATCATAGAGTGAAATTAGGTTGTAACTCTCACACTAGTTGAGAGAAGTACATGTGACTTGATTTCTATCCTTGATGTATTAAATACATAGGAAATGCAAACCCATTATACGACAGTGATTGGGGTTAGATGAACCTATTACAATTTCCATATTTTTTTATGGTTTTATTCGTCAAAAGCATAACTGGGGTTTTAAGGAAAAGGAGGTTGATTTTTAGATATATGTGCTTATTCAAGATTCATTATCACAAACATAAATAAAATAATGGTAGTTTCATATAACTATGTAGTCATTGTGTTTGACTTTTGCATAATTTAGTTATGACTAGAAAGTTAGTATCAGTACTTGATAATGACTTGATCTTATATAACCAAACTAACATAGTCACTAAATTGGTTCCTAAACTAAGAAAACCATATTTTTGATTATTCCCTATTTTCACTTCCAAAACATAGTCAAATATAAAAAATCGATCATAAAACATAAGTATTGTGATCTAATTATTACTTTCCATATTTAGCATATCCCTTCTCAAATTACAAGAATAAACTTTTAATATATTACATTCATATATATATGCTTGAATAATCTAAATTTTGTTTCAAAGTTGTATCTTGATTATATTAATCTAACTCTTGAATCCAAAATAAGGTAAACTAACAAGAATTTTTTTTGTTGACATCGATAAATTAGTATTAGAGAAACATGTATAAGCATAAAACATATTTTAGGTTACTATTAGCACCATAATGGTTTAACTTATTAAATAAAATTCATATTTTAAGATATGGTATCCATGGCAATGAATGAAATCAATAAAAACTATCTATCATTGCTTTATAAGGTGATGTCTGACCAAATTCAACTGAACTATTTTGTCAACAAAATTATAAATGGCTGACACAATAATTAAAAATTAAAATTTCAAATGATAAATATAATATTCCTAATCATTAATCTTACTAAATTAGACGAGTACAAGAATACATTGAACAAGATTATGACTCAAGAAAATAAAATCACAGTTCTAATTTTACACTAGGAGGCACAACATGAAGTGAATCTAAATGAAAATATGGAAAATATGGTTAAATACCAATACAAACACATTATCATCAAACTAACCTTGAAATAAATAGTTGCATTATTTTACCACTATGATAGTGTAGTGGAGAAAATAAATACACGGGTTTTGGAGATGATTAAGACTGATTTTTTTTTGTCTATTTGATGTATCAATTCACAAAGTAGTTTGAATAACTGAAAGTGGATATTGAGATAAACATTCTGACGTAGACACCAATCATTCAAACTATGGGTGAGTAAGATATTTTTCCATCATGAAAGTGTTGGTGAATTGGACACACACTTCATAGTGACTCAATAAGGATAAGAGGAATGAAAAATCTATAATTACAATATGATTAATGTGATGTCATATCTCATAGATTATTTTGGCAACCAAACTACATCCTACCCACTAGCTTATCTATATCATGTGAGGGTAAACATCTCTACCCATCTAAACTCATAAACATCCTAATCATAGTAGAGATTTATTTAAATAAGTTAAACATTTGTTCTATCATGTCCTCAACCAAACTAATGTATATGTAGTCTTTGAAATTTGTTCAACTGTCAAGGGTGAGTGAAAGTTTCTAGAGAACAATATTTTTGGAAAAATACTTATGATTGGGGCCTTGAAGGTTTAAACCTATAAA
>JARHVA010004656.1:930000-950000 GCA_037957365.1 Torreya grandis
CGTAGTCATTGTACCGGTTAGACGCTGAGTTACATTTTCGATCCTCTGGGATCCCAATGGATAGCGCGGCCGGATGCGTAAATTAATGAAGCCTAAAGAAACCTAAATTGAGCATAAAAAACAGAGATTTATGATTGTCGATTCCGTTTGTTTGTTTGTAGTAGGAACAAAATTGTGCATGTTGGTCATAGGGAAAATACTTTTACGCCAACCACTGATTCTGCTCAATCGAATGCTTACCCACAACGTATCTACAGATGAGAGTGACGGATATTAAAAACGTCTAGATTGGAGATCCGCAATGACAAAGCATGTATTATTTAATTATTTCGAAACTCTGTGATCTAAGAGAGAGAAGTGAAATAAATAAAAAAACACTGAATAGTACTGATATCTGCTTTAAGTGATAAAGAAAAGTATTTATTTATTAGTAGTGCCTCATTGATAGAAGGAATGTCGAAGGAGATGTAATTTTTTATGACGCAATGTCAATATATTGGTAATATGGATGAATGGAAGTAATAAGATAGATTTTGGGACCATAATATCTTATCCCAACATTAGTAACATTTCATTGTTGATTTGAGTCACACATCACATGTGGAGTGTTGTTTCAATTAAATAACCTCTCATGATATCTTTGTCACCCTCAATAATAGAAAACAACCAATCAAAGATGTTGCCGCTTTGCAAGCTATAGACCCCCTTTTCTATGGGTGATGAAGGTCATCTAAATCCAACCAACACCTTGAATCCGGATTTCGTGTACAATTTCCCCCACTAGGATATGGTACCTTGAAATACTCTCTCATAGCCACTCACCACCACCCAATAGTGCACATCGGAATATTTCACAACTTGCATGTTCGTTATTTCCTTACACTTTATTCGAAAGATATAAGTTTAGTGTTTCTATATGTTGTTAAACTTGACTTAATTACTCCAAATATTAGTATAATCATAACATACATGAACATAACCTACAAGATAGACTCTAGTACCTCAATGTCTTGTCCATACATAAACAACATTGTAATATAGATTTGAGTAACTTATTAGACATGGGGTCCTATTGCAATCAATCCAATGCTCATAAAGTCCTTCTTGACCCTTAACAATAGAAAATGACCAATTAAAGATGTTTCCACCTTGTAAACAACATACCCCTTTACAGTGTTTGCAAGCCATGCAAATCCAATAGTTATAATAAATCCCGGTCTAGTGTATGATATGGATTTTTTGGTGTCCAATATCACATGAAATACCCTATCATTTCCCCTCACCATCACCTCCTAGCTCACCTTGAAATATTTCACCACTTGCATGTTTTATATCCTAGCCCTTCCCTACCACTTCACCATTGCTCGAGCTCTTTGGAGAAAAAACCTTCTCCTCCCTATGCAACTAATTGTCATGTCTTATAAAGGAATACAAAATCTCGTTATTTACAATCATCTATATATATATATATATATATATATATATATATATATATATATATATATATATATATATATATATATATATATATATATATATATATATATATATATATATATAGTTAGTTAGTTAGTTAGTTAGTTACAATTATGTCCACAAAAGGTGATACGAAGTCAACTATCATGGGTTTCAAATGAGGTATGACTACAATCCCTATCAGGTATGATACCATCTCTAATACATTGGCATTGCCCATCACCATCACCACTCAAATCACCTTAACATATTTTACCACTTACATGTTATGTATGGCCTTGCCCTTTCTTCTACAGGTCTAAGTTTGGTGTTATTTTGTATTGATAAGCTTGATTTAATTATTTCATATGTTAATTTATTTGTAGCATGGATGAACATAAGCTAAAACATATTCTTTGTGACATCAATGTCTTGTCGTAACATAAAAAACTTTGTAATATACATTCGAGCCACTCATTAGATGTGGAGCCTTGTCTCAATCAAATCAACACTCTTGACATCCTCATCCACCACTAATAATAGAAAATGGCCAATCAAATATGTTGCCATAACATAACAGATCCAATTTTTTGTTTTAATAAATTGGGGTTTTGTAAAGCAAATGTATATAGTAAATTATTTTATTATATACTTTGATTTTATACATTCTTAAAGCTCAAGAGTGAGACACAATATTTTAAAGTTAAGTAGGTAACAAATAATGTAATATTTGGACAATTTGAATTTAATCTTTTCAATTGTGAGGCCATACTCCACCTGAAGCTTGAAACATTTGACAAATATGCAAGTTACTATATTAGGTAGTGTGTGCGATAGTTCATATGGATAACAAATTTAGTCTTCTACATGTCAATGGTTTCACTCTCCCTGTCTATAGTCATACACCTATTCTATGTAGCGATATAAATGTATCAGTACCATCAAGTTTAAAATAATAATGTTAATCAAAATAAACTATAGATTTAAGTTCATCAAGACTCTCATAGGGAGGACTGTCATCACCTCATTAATCCCCTGGATTTTGGCGGTCGTCTTCATGCAATAAAATTTTCATGTTTTTCCATATCAAAATATTCTAAGTAATATGTATTGTTTTAAAGCTACATAGAAAACAAACAATGCCACATATGGACAAGCTAAATTTAATGTTTTCCATTTTGATTCTTTAGTCTACATGAAGCCCAAAATATTGACCCTTAAATTACCTACATAGTCTAATGTATATGACTTACAACATGATTGACTACAAATAATTTACTCTCATACCACATATAAAGCATTCCATATGTCATGTATGAGACTAATTAATGGCACATTGATAGACATAGGAATTAACAACCCTATTGTAATCTCTCATATTTTTAGACACAATTTGTCTAGCATTATCATTTACATCTTATATTCATTCATATGCATTGATACTCGACTTTTACTTTATTTGACAAAATTAAATCATAAGATAGAAACTTTCATAATTGCATGAATCTTACTCATAATAAAAAATCAAGACTTTACATACCCTTCACCCATTGTAGAGGGCTCCATAGCTTACATAGAGTTATCATCTTTGATTATTTATTTTCTATTGTCGTGGTCGGAAGAAGGCATCATTAAAAATTATTACTATTATTTATTTCAATAAGAATAATTACACCATCAGAGATGATTTTATGCCTTTACCTTGTAACTTTTGTTGCACATTTTTATGTTTATAATCATGTGTGAAACAAAAGTTTATTTGAACGTATCCTTCTTTGTTCAACTCCTATGTGTGTTCCTCTCTATATAGACTATTAAGTTGTCCATTTAAATTTCCTTCTCTGATATGGTCATTACTGAAGCCACCTTCTCCTCTAAACTGGTCATTATGAACTCATAGCTCATGTGAATGCTCAAAAACATGATTCTTCTAGCTTGAGATAAATAAATCAATATCCTCACTGGGCAAAATCGATATAAGACTTAGGATGATTGAAAAAAATTACATAAGAATAACATAAAAGAGTGTAAATTGATATTTGTGTCTCATATGAAACCCATGACTGTTGACCCCATTTGGAGAGGAAATGTAAAACCATATAGAACACGAAATCAATGAAACATATCAAGGTGAGGTGGGTGGTGATGGTGATGGGAAATGATAGGTTATTTCAAGTGATACACTAGAATATTTCGATATGAAAAAACATGCCCATATATGTCATGTGACTAAAATTTTAATATTGTTACAAACATAGTAGCTATTGTTATTGTTACTTGTAATAAAAACACAAAATATTGAAAATATATATATCCATATATTTTTTCACATGGCATCATGCATAGAAATTAGTATAGCCAAAATTATATCCCCCGCTAACTATGTTCAGTTTATGAAACAACTTCAACTCTACAATATTTCCTCCTCATTAGAGGACCTTCCTCAACCTTCACTACAAATAATACTCAAAATGGTCTCTTCCTTGCCATAACCTCCATCAAATCTCCCATGTGGATCATCATCCATCTATTTAGTTGAATCTCAGAACTCTACGTAGGGTCTATTTTTATAGGAAGGGACATCACAGAGTTCATCGTATTATTATTAAAATTTAGTGTGCCTCACATGCCCTCAAAATTTGATACTCCTTGTCCACTTCATTAGGTTCAATTCGAAAGTCTCAACAACATCCTCTAAAAAACCTTCATGTCAAATTCTTTATAATTTGACAATTAAATGTATGACATGAAAAGACATCCAAGTTTTAGTTTTAAACATTGTCAACAATTATGTGAAAGACATATTAAGATGTCTAAATGAATCTATCCTATCTAAATGCCAATATAACACCTTCGATATAACATGTATTAATAAGAGATTTACTACACATGCGAATAAATATTTTTTAGAAAAAAACATAAATAATATTATATCAAATTTTGAATGAGAAAGGAGCTTGAGTGTCGCTTACAACAAAATATGAAAGGATTTTTTTTAAATTTTCACCAAAGAATAAATTTATAAGGAATTATAACTAGGAGTTTCCACAAAAGTTTAATTTATACCAGAAGGGATATAATTCTGTATTTGGTAAAGTGGGGTTTTCTAAAGTGAAACAATATAAATTCGTAGTCATGTCTCACTCAAAAAATATGACCAGTAACCCCATATCACCTTTTATGTTGGTCTAATGTAGCTCAAGTTAGACACCACCCAAGTTTTTGTAGATACTTGTGTAGAGGCTAAAATTTCCATAGTCAATACATCTTATTATAATATTTGTAATAGACCACAAAATGGTAGAAATGCAACATATGTATTCTTGTATAAAAGAAATGATATTATATAATCTCATACATGGAAAATGTTTTGAAAGCTCTGCATTTTCCATTTTTCTAACAATAAATATTTGGTGGAGTGGTTGTAATATAGATATTGAGAAATGTCATTGTTTCTTTCCTCCATATTTAAACAAAAATATGAAGGTAATTCTTTGAATGTTAGAATTTTTCTTAATGTCTTCACCTGTAATTTTATTAGATAGATGATGTTGAAGATAAGGCTTTTTTATAATAACAATGCAAATGATATTAAATTAATGATTTTAAGTACTGATGTTGGATAGATAAAACATAAAATATAATGATTATATATCTATTATACACTTCATAAAAATTGAGGGCGCATTAATAATGTAGAATTAGATATAAAATTATGTAGAGATTATTTTATTAAAATTATAATTAATAGGTGAATTAACCCCAATTCAGATAAATTTAATGGAATATAAAATAATTCTAAAAATCAACCTCTGACAAGTAGAATTAAATAAAAATATTGAATTAGATGAAGTTCATTCCACTACAATAATAATATATATGAATGAAATGACAAACTTAGTTGTTTGTGTATGAAATCTGATTGTGTGAAGATGAAAACCAATTATATGGTTTCATAGAGATTAGGACTAAAATTGGTGAAGGAAAAATTATATAACATGGGACAAGATCAAATGCCTCTATATTTCTAAGCTATTTGACCTTACCCTTTGTAAAAACAATTAATATCTCATTCCATGTGATCGATTGTGAAAAATTAAATAATGTATATGTGTGAAAACCATGTAAATAGATTCCTCAAATTTGAAACCCTAATAATGATTCTTAATTCTTAAAAAATTGAAAACAAAAAAATGGGAGTGTGAACTGACCCTAATCAACTCGATGATGGCTAAACATTGCCTAGTATCCAATACTATGAATAGGGAAATCAATTCCATGTAGTTATCCCACATAGATTGCTTTGTACAATGGTACTCCTTTGACTAAATGAATGCATCCAGAGGTGTCGTGAATACATCATCATGATTTGCTTTAGTCAGGATAAAAAAGGCTTTAGACACAACCAAAGACAACTTCAAGTGATTGTAATAATATTTTGAAATAATAGGGAAGTTTATCTCAATCTATAATAGTTTAAGTATGACTCTATATTAAAATTTGCATGTGGTAGAATAGGTGAATTAAGTGTGTCTTTATAGCAATCTAAAAGGAGAAATATCCATGCCACCTATATTAAAATAACATAGCAAATTATAAGAGAGGGTCAAATTTTGAAATATGATCATTACAAAGGTTGAGGATAATAATGTCCAATATGGGACAAAAATGTATGTCATATTATCCCCTATTGGATATTTTTTTCTTTAAGGGAAACATGTGACTTTTGGGTCCAATATTGTTCATACAAATGCTTGAAGGATTTTTAGTAGTTAGAATATTTGTTTAGGTGTAGGATAGTGATTTATAAAATAAATAGTTCCATATGGGTGATTATGATATAATGAGGTAGTAAAATAGATCCAGATTAAGTGACCAAGTCAATTAATGTGAACTAACATTAAAACTGATGTGATCAAGTATTTGTGACCAAATTCAAAATGAAATTGATAGAGTAAAATAATTATATACCTTAGTATATACAACATGCATTTCCTTTTGGAAAAGCTGAAAATAATGCATGTTGTTTAATGAAAAAGTCTTACAGTGATGTCATAGTTAATGCTCATTTGTGAAACTAAAAATTGAAATATAACTTGACTTTGAAAAGATTAAAAATAATGAGGAAGGAGTAAACATGTATATGTGAAACAAATTTTTATCATGTGACTTTACTATTGGTGTAGGCATAGAGAGGCCTAAAACAAAATAAAAGAATTAGACCAGAGTCTTGGCATCACTCTTTATAGGTTGGCATGCCTATGAACCTCTAAATTATGCTTTGTGTTCTCAAAATAGTATGGTGTTTCTTTGATGTTGTGTTGGATCAGCATGTTGGATTATGTAAGCCATTTCTCTCAGTGTGGAGATCTATCACTACATTGGAAGTTTCATCTACCAGGTGTTGGAAAGCTACCAATAAGGTAAGTGTTAGTTTTCATCTTCATCTGCTACTACATCAGAGATTAGATTCCTAGAACTACACTTATGAGCTAGTTTTGGTATCCTTTCTTTTTATCTTCATGGAGGCCTAGATTGGTGCACTTTTGTAGGTATTCTTTCCCTTTATAACAAAGATAAATTGAGCTAATTTGTTATTAAAAAGTGTCATGCAACAGATAACATTTTTTATGTGCCTTAAAAGTTTTTTAGAGCAAACTATTTTTAATTATTTTTAAATAGTTATTTTGCTACCTAAACTGGAATGCTCTTTTATTTGAAATCTCATAGATATCATTAGATGGCATGCTTTTTACTTATGTTTTATTTATGATATCCATGGTTTAGTTCCAATTACAATGGGTGCTTAGATGACATGCTTTGTGTTTGAATCTATCGTGCATTTGAACATTACGTGCAATTTAGTTAAATAAGCCATTAATGATGAAAATTTTATTTTTCTATAACTTTTGACTAGTAACTCAGAATTGAGTGCTACTTATTTCAAAAGTGCATATTTTTCATCCTCTTTCCATTGGTACATTTTGTTTTACAAAATAAACTAAATTTATAAATTGTCATATTCAAGTGGGGTTATGGCTTCTACTATTTTTTGTAACATACTTCATGCACTGATTTCTCTCATTCTTATGGAATCATTTTTGGCCCAGTCTAAAGTCCATCTCTAGATCATGCACCATTGTTTATCCACCCTATTTTGTTTATCACTTAGATACATTATCGATAGAGTCTGACATCCTCCTATTTGTCCTATTTATAGTTTTCATTTATGTCAATTTAGTGGATATTACACTGATTGCTCATGTTTATAGATGTATTATCAATATAGTTTGGAATCCATTCTTTGAGAAGTGTTTTTTCACTCGTACACTGACTAATCGTACTTGTGTAGACCCATTTAGGTTAATCTTGACATCCATACTTAGAGTATGCACTAGTACCCAATCATAAGCACCAGTTACTCATTCCTCGAGTGTGATTGGTAATTGCAAGCATAGGGGGTTCACTATCTGATTATCTTGGGGGTTTGTTGTGGGCCCTATATTCTATTGTGTGAACATTTAGTTTTTGTAACTATTACCTATGCCCATTTAGTGACTACTTGCATATATTACTCTTGTATTCCTAGACAAATTTTTAGAAGAGCCTAACATCCATTTGAGTGTGTATTGTCACTTGTGCACAATTTGCTCTCATTTAATTGGACTCAATTTTAACATAGTTAAAATTCCAACTCTAGAGTGTGCACTATTATTCTATATGAGGAGAGTGGTTTCATATCTAGTGATCCTTCTTGAAAATTAAAAATGTGTTTCATGGTGTGATTATATGGAATACTTGCTCATATGAAAGAATAATATCCCATTTCTATATGGATAGATTCCTACACCAACTAATCTGGTTTAGTTTAATAAGTGGGATAATACTTGTGATAAGGTTTTTGCCACTTTATTACTACATGTTTCCATAGATTTTCATTACCATGTGGAATATACAAAGTGTCCATACACTGTTTGGATAATACTATAGTCTTTTTAGTGATCTTGCTAAGATGTATGTCACACCTCCTCCTCCAATACCTATAATCTCTTCAGAGATAGTATTACTTTCACCTCCTATATTTATTTCCTATGATGATACATCCATGGAGGATAGTGCTCTTCATTTTATCGAGCCCATATTATAGGATGAGATTTTGCTAGACCTCAGTTGTCCTACTATATATTTTACTTCTATTTCCATGCCAATTATTACTCTTCTAGAGTGTTCATAGCCTTGCACTTCAGAGGAATTCAATATTTATAGTATAAGTACACATATTGTGAGCATCGATGACTTTTCTTTTCATGTGGACTTTATTTCTTCAGTTGGTGAATCATACTCCAATCTTCCCATGGACCTTCCTTTAGAGAATGTTCCATGTCTATCTTCTTCTCTAAATGTTATCTACCCTTCACTATATGCTTCTTCATTTTCATCCTCTACAGTTAGACCTGAGATATCTAATCAAACATTGGCATATTGAACCATTAGCATCAAGACATTTGAACATTTTTTATAGATATACATAGTGATTCCTCTCTACATTCCACTTGTGTGAGAATTCAACATTTTGATAGCTCATATTTTTTTCTTCAAAAAGAAATAGACAACATTTATTTCAAAGGAACCTACTTCAACATTCACTATGTGACATTCTACATTCACATTATATCCATTCTATGTGGAGGAACACTTATTTCATTTTTTGTAAGATATTGGGGATCATCACTATGTACTTGGAGTGCTGATTATTTTAGCATCATCTTCAGGGGGATTTTAGCCTCTTTACTTATTTTTTGCCTACCTTTTTGAGGTGAGTTTTTCCTACAAGTTTTCTCTTTTTCTCTACTTTATAAGAGATTGATTTGTACATGGGTACCTTATTAGGCCTTGTTGTTGGGACCCATTTTTGGTATCATCACATACCTAAGGTACGTTTATGGAGGGGTATTGGTGCAGGGTTTTTTCTTACTAAGTTTTGCCTACACTATTCTATTAACTTGCTTAGGGATCTAGAGGTCATTTGGGTTATTTGGGAATATTATTCCCACATTCACTGCATTGTGTGGTATATTTCTCTCTTCAACCCATATATGCACCTCTCTCACTTTCTATTCATCATTCAATGAGCTAGAGAGCTATTGCTCTGCTATGTATTGTGGATTGTTTGACCTTCTTAATTGTGAGTTGTGACAGCTTTGAGAGCTATGAGATATGTAAAATTCATCTCTTTGCATAAATAATTAATCTCCATTCTTAAATCCAGACTCTTTATGTAATATTCTCACTTGATGGTTTCAATTCCTTTCAGTTGTATGATGTGTGTTTATTTGACTCACATGATCACTTCATCATGGCCATTCATTGATACTAAGAGCCTGATAGATTCTTGTATTTACCTATATTTGATTCTTTCTTGAATTATTGGAGAATTGGCGCTTCCCATGAAACACTTGGACAATATTGGTTCCTTGGCTAAAGTAATGGATAATTTGAAGGTGATCAATCCCTAAATTGAATTTTCACTTGCATATAAAATAATGCTATTGAGGGACATAAAAAAACTCAATTTTTGTATTGTGGTATTTGTAACCCCAAGAGATGAAACATGTTTAACTAAAAAATGGATTCATAGGCATAATCTTAAATGGAATTGAACCTCTAAGTTATGCATTATGCACATTGACTGAATCAACCACAATAGATATAATGTAGATTTAATTTTCTAATAACTCTTGAATGGATTATGAAATGAGAATAGAAAAATATTTGTTCTACCATATCAATGTATATCAAGTAGTATTAAAATCATGATATGAATATGTATCATGCCCTTCTATTTTTAAAATTAAAATATTGTGCATGAACTTGTATCATGCCCCCATTGATAAATGTAGAATTGGCAACTATATGTAGATGCACATTACAAATAATATTTGAAACTTATGTATGGATATACATCATGTACCCAAAAAATCTATAAATGTGTAGTTTACTCTTGTAATATTTAGGAATACGCATGGCATATGCCCCCATAATCTATAAAAATGATTGAATTTTTAAGCATTCTAAAATATTTAAAACTTAATTTTGATCTTATAGAGGCTTATCTATTGTATTAAACTCATACTAAAATTCCCGCATTTTTAGGTGAGGGAATTTTCTTGAAATTCATTTATCACCAAAAAAAAAGATTATTTGTACAATACATAGTAGTATGTAATCATCAATAACATAAAATATGAAAAAACAACGTCGAAATGGTAAAACATTGTACCATTTCAATGATGTATGTAACATGAAAGTCAAGGCATATTTAAATGTATCAATGAATCACATAGTAATATAATCTATAATTAGTATCCTTTGTATTGTTTAGCATATGATATGGTTCATGACACAATATGAAATTAACAAGATAAACATGAACATGAACATAATAATCATAGTATCATACAATTAATCCAAAGGTCCTATATAAAGGACATACTTAAATGTTGCATAAGTAAATATTACACATATAATGGCAAGGGTAACACAAAAAATACATAAATATTATCATGAATAATGGACATGTTTAAATGTATCGCAAAATAAAGGGCCAAGTGTTGCAATTAGTAGACATGTTAAAATTTCACATATACTAAACAAGTTCACATAAAGATGTGCATATGATTTGCACATGAGGGCCAAGATCCACGCAAAATAGAAAAATAAGTCCTAATATACTATGTACAAGTAATAACATCAATAAAAAATAAATCTATAAAGATGGTTTATACCATGTTTATGTAATTTGATCATACCCTAGCAAATATCATATCCATGTACATAATTGTTGTTACATCCTGACTCATCCTTAATCAAACTATTTGATTATCCATGGATATTTATGGTTGAAAATTTTTATTTGATTATTTTTTAACTAAGATTTGAGATATATGTTGTCAATGTATAGTATGATATTGCTTACATAACATTATTACATTGCTATGAGTTAGTTATAGTGTATATGTTTACATTACGAACATGTTGATTTATTATTTCAAATACATTTTATGATGTATGTATATCATGTTGATATAGTATAACTACCTAATTGTGAGGTTGACACAAAAGAGTATCATCAGAGATGGTGACATAGATGGATACGTAAAAGGATGACAGAGAGACCGATTAGAACCTTACACACACCACATTCACTAGCATATGTTAAAATGCTCAATAAAATGGTTAGCATAGTGTATTTATTATTTCTTACATTAGATAGTTATTTTCTCATGATTTTATAGCATAATTTAATTATTTTATAGAAATCATTTGGCATGATTAGCATGTGTGATCATTAAATAATGGTAAAAATCTAATATTTATAGTTAAATTAAATCCAAGTTATTGATTTATGAATTTATTATTAAGTTATTATGGCATTTGGAAATGCTAATTAAGTTAGTGAATTTACTATTTTTTCTAATTAATGTTAAAATAAATAAAATTTATAATTTTATAATTTAGAGGAAAAAATAGAAAAAAATAAAATAAAAAGGGAATGGTCTAAAGTTAAGAAAAACCAAAACGAGAGAAATTCTTACAATAATGATAAAACAAAGAAAAACAATAGGGAAAGGAAAAATCATAAAATCCATTCACCCTAATCATAGAGAATAAGAAAGAAAATATTGAATAAAATAACGGAGGTGTATATACACAAAGGATACACATAGAACATTTGTTGTAAGATATTTTGGAGAGAAGTTAAACCAAGAAGAAAACAAGCACAATATGCCATGTAGGTAAAGTATTAAATTTTGTCTATTACATGGACTGTCTAGTTATTTTAATAAGAATGATCTGTACACCAATTATATTTGTATATATGCCCAATTTCTAGTACACCAAACCAATGAATGTATATATAGTGACTTATGATAAATACATCCCTTGTAGTTAGTGACTTATGAAGTCATACTAAGCCATACATAAATATGGAAACCATATTATTTAGTATGATTCAATAATGATATTGAGGATTTAAATTTTTAAAGGAAGAAACTTGATTTTCTTGGGAATTATAAATTGTTACAGATATTAATATGTTGACAAAAATTTATAGATTACTCCATATACTATTTTTATGGTTGGAGTTATCACTTGTTCAACACCTTTAATAAGATAATTTTTTTGAGTATTTGGTGCCTTTAATTATTGAGTGAAAGAAGTGTGAAAAAAAAATTATATGATTGGTTTTCACTATCCAAAACCATAGACCTATGTAATTATTCCATCTAGGCAATTGGGAGATCTACGTAAGTGGGATATTAATGTATAACACATTACCTTATCAAGTATAGTGATTAGAGAATTTTGAAGGATTTGTATGTTAATTTGATTAAAACATATTGAATTAACTATTGATGCCTCATATATTTAGAATTATATCCATCATCAATTTTAATAATTTTATAAGTTAAAACAAGTTGATGACCTCTTATTTGGTGACTTTTTATTGAATAGTGAGTGAATCCATCGATGCCTTTTACACTTTAAATTATATTCATGATTGATAGTGTTACTAAGTCTTGGTATTAGCTGAAGTGATATAACCATGATTGTAGAACTTTGAAAATGAATAATAAAATCCTTAGCATATATGTAAGTTATATTGATGGTCTACTTAATGTCATAGTTCAAATATTATATACCTCAAAATATAGGATATTTAATATCGTGTATAGAGCTATGACTAGTTATTTAATGTTGTGAACTCTTTCCAGTTATTTAATACTGTGAACTCTTTCTAAATTTTTTTGATTTGATTATTTAATTTTATCATGATTAATTTGGTCTAGTTATTGATTTATGTATTCATACATGCCTTACTGTGGACTCTTGTTTATCCAATGCCTTGGAATTTAGATTATAAACTATCGTAATAGTAGGCAATCATCCTATTATAATATACATGTGATTATTTTTGTTGAACCTAGTTTAAAGATAAAATGAGAATAATATTAGTAGAATGCTATAAATGCACATATAACATGAATCTTATGATTGATAATAGGTGGAATGGTAATATAAGTTCACTTAATATCTTAAGTCTCGTTATGCAATTAACCATAATAGTTATGCTTCTTATACTAGCATGTATGTATCTACAAGCTTATTAAAATCATAATATGGTTTAGGTAAAACATGTGAGATATATGTAGGTAAAATGTAGTCTTTCATTATATCATGATAAAATTTATATCACTTGAGAAACAAAAACACGTAGTGCATATATAACACTATAATAAGATATGTATATATAAATTATTAATATTATTCTTAAAATAATAAATTTATACTTATAAGTTGGTGTGTGGTCCTATAATTATAGTTCCTTTTATGATTAATAATTATATTGTATAACTCTGTATAATAGATCCTTATGCATGAATGCATATAACCCCTGGGAGTATACCAAACGCTAGAATGGAATATAATATGTTTTGTATGAACTTATTTATTTTAAATACCTTTTTGAATAGTAGCTTATATTTACATGGATTTATGACTAATTAATTTTAATTGATTGTGGTATTTAGTATTTGTGCTTTGGAACACTAGATGATGATAATATGGGTTACCATAGGGTGTAGTTTATTTTTAAACTACTTATAGTACTAAAAAACTATAGTTAAATGTGTATTTTACCCAGGTGGTATAAATTTTAGTCATTAGTTATATTATGGGAGAGATAATAATGTGAGATTCATTCATATGTTTGATGAAATAAAAATACACTTTATAATTGTTCTTATACTTAGCATATTATGAAAATTGATTGCTAGTAGGTAGTAATTTATGTGAATCTACTGGTTATATTATGTTAATCAAATCTCGCATTACTGATACTGAGTAAGTACTGAGATGGAATTCACTAACTTAATAGCATCACAATATATATATATATATATATAGGTGAATCAACCTTCAATACTTTTAACAATTTTACTTAAGAAATCATAGATCATTTAGATATGCATGTCATCTTTAGTAAACATAAACACCAATCCATCAGAGCATAAAACACATGAACACAAAATGTATGTGGGAAACCCTCAAGTAAAATAAAATCCATTGAAACATAACCTGGAAAATGTTTCTTATAAGACCATGAATCAAATTTATTTGAGTGCCAACCCAACAAAGAGCACCAACCCCTAAATTTATCAAGCACTAACTTGACTTTAGCAAGCACCAACATGATAGGAAGATACAACCCCCTTGATGATAAAAAAACCCAATAAATAAACACTCTAAAGTAGTGTACCTTTATATTTATTCCCTTTCACAACTGATTATGGTCTTATTTTTCTCTATCACACTCAAATATTTGTCTCACACAATAAAAAATTTCCTTTACCTTCTTCACTCAATTACCCCTTTTATGGATTGAAATTATCATAAAAGCACTCATAGAACCTTGTAGATGTCATTGTCTAATTTATATCATTTATTTTATATGTTTCACCACCTTCAAAAGTTCACACAAACCTCTTCTTCTTCAATTCACACCTTCTCCTTCAACTAATACAATTAGGCCAAAAAATGCCAATTATAAATACAAGATTTTTCTTGTCCATATCCTTCTTGGTCAACCAAGTAATCTTATCCTATTAGATAGGCCATGAAATGGATATTTGAACACTTAATATACATGGATCAAATTTTCTTTGAGT
This sequence comes from Torreya grandis, assembly GCA_037957365.1. Classification (NCBI taxonomy): domain Eukaryota; kingdom Viridiplantae; phylum Streptophyta; class Pinopsida; order Cupressales; family Taxaceae; genus Torreya; species Torreya grandis. The sequence continues at coordinate 945,186 of JARHVA010004656.1, forward strand.
CCTTTTAGATTTGACCTTTCTCAAATAGGCCTTATCTCTCCTTTAGGTTTTATGGAGACCTAATCTCATTATGCCTAATTAGCACATGATAATATTTGGACTTCTATAAGGAAATTTAAAAACATTACATGGTATAAAAACATAATATTTCATCCTAATATACCTATATTAAGATCATCTATGATTCATAACACATTTTATCTCAAGTCACTACTTGGAGTACATCATTAGATCAATTCATATTAGCTCTGTGTATACCCAAAAAGTATATTTAAAATAATTAAATTATAAACAAAAATTTTATAAAAAACAATGGAAAAAAACATATAAAAATAATCCTAATTCCATCGGCATCATCAAAATGTGTCATACCCTTCTCTACAAGTAGCTTACCCAGAACTACTAATAGGTCTCCAAACACAATCATGGAACCTTGAAGTTTTAACAACTATAAAAAAATGCTTAAGGTATTACAATTAATTATTATGTTATTAAATCATCGCTAAAATTACTTACATCAAAAGTATCACAATCATAAATTACAACTATCGGTCTCTTTTCTCACAGACCTTAATTAGACAAACCATTTTAACTCCAATGTTACAACCTCTTATATTGACTTCCAAGGTTATAAAAATCATATAAATGTCACTCACATATTATAAACAAAAATATATGCATTTTATTATTTATTGTCCAACTCATCACTCCCACTAGATTATTAGGATTTGTGACTTTACCTTCAAACATAGTAATGGTGAAAATGATTTTCAACTCTTATGTAAACACATTTAGACACTCTAAATGTATGTGGATGATATTAATATATCATTATTAACTCTTAGATAGAATTATATTATGGTCAAGTGACAAATTTGATCTTGTAAACTAATCTCACAACCTTACACCTTCACTATCTCATCTGCACAAGATAGGTGAACTTATGAACAACATTTTCAACATATCCATTAACCAACACAACATATAACTAATATTAATATGTAATAATGGTCTTAAAAATTAACTCCATGCATTTATATCCATCGCTAATCCTTAGATTCATTCTCACTTTTGGTTGGTTTTTCTCACAGTTTGCATCACTAGGCCTTTTCGTGATAGGTCAACTTGCATGTTTGATTTAACACATCTGAAGTCTAAAACCTAATAAAAAACCACCATGAACATAAGATATAAGTCTCAATATTCAAATTATATTCATTTATCAACATTGACTCTCTCAACTTTGCTTGATATATAATTTTTTTGAGAAACATGGCTCTTCCTGTAGGGTCTACTTACTATCATGATAGACCAATGTCACTTAAAGGTACCTAGGAGAGTTCAATACATGGTACAATCATCACAAATATATTCCAAATAAACAACACACAATTCTCAAGATATTTCATTAAGTAGATGAACAAATTGATTATTATGTTTTCATCCATAATTTAGCCTATCAAATGGTACCATATGCTCCAACAACAAAAGCTACATCAAAGGATCAATAATTAGTTTAAAGGCCCTGATGATGGTGCATTAATATTATCAATTCCTCCACTCAATTATTAAATAAAACCTTTTACAAACACTTGATCTATGAAATAAATAGTCATTAAATGCTTTAATAATGAAGAAATGCTATTTATCTGTGTGTTCTAAAATAAAATATGAAAACATATAGGGTCTTCAATATCTAAGATGAATTTGTTGGTATGTTTCTAGTATGAAATTGTAAATAGTGACTTTCAAAATATTTGAATATGTGAAAATGATTCAAATCACTAATTGCAGGAACCCCCAAGTTTGATATTGGAAAAACATGTAATATTTATTAAAAAATATTTATTTATTTATTTCATAATTATATACAGATAATCATGAAATAAGATTTGGAATAAATTCCATGTTGATTCCTAGTCCTAAATTCCCAATAAACGTTGATTACATAAAATAATATATCAATGTAAACAACCTTAATAGTTTATTTAACCATCATTGTATGATATCCATGAATGCTATTTAAATTCTATTTAAAATGCTACAAAAATATCTTTATAAATAGATGCACATTAATTATTATTCAACTATATTAATTTGTATTCATTTTCCTTTACATATTGAAATAATATTCATTTCAATAGTAAAATATATTTATTACTCATATTTATCATAAATTTCTATTATCATTTTTTTATATAAAAAAGGTACATTACTTTTCCTTATTTTTAGAATTATTGTATTTTAATTAAATGCATCTACCAATATAATAAATATATGGATATCATCCAATGATTACATTCATCATAGCATAATGGAATGAATAATGAAATATATATATGGATTATTGCTCACTAGATTATTGCATCCCTACAAATGCTCCACACTGAAGGAAGTAGTGATATGAAATGGAAGATGGACAACATAATTGGAGGAATTTTCATCCTAAAATAAAAGCTTTTGGATTTCCCACTAACCTCTCACCCATAGAGAATGGATATGCCCTTTTAATAAAGTAGTAGATGCAACAAAACAATAGAGTAAAAGATAATTCAAGTTGATAAAACAAATAAATTAAATTAAATTAAACTATGCATAGAAATACAATACGTGACAATGAAGTGGGACCATACCGATATGAAATTCATAATATATATTTAAATATATGCATATGACATAGGAAAATAATATATGGCCCATAAATGCATTCAAATTATATTATTATGGAATGTCAACCAACCATAATCATTAGGTAAAACATGGTGACCCCACAAATAATAACAACCTTTACATAAAGAGTTACCCAATGTTTGTTACTAATTATTCAAGCTATCTAACAATTTGGTAGACTCCCAATCTCACCAATCCATTTTCATTGTATAAATATGACATCATTTTAAACATCTATAACTTAAAATAGGATTCAATGCTAATTGGAAAATAAGAATCCTACCGATACCATGCATGAATCAAATCACTATCCAATATGTAAAAAAATATCAAGTATCATAATCCAAATTTCAAATCCACTCAGATTTGTTTTTATAGTGTAGAATAAAAATAATCAACACAAGTTATTAATTGGGAAAAAATAGAAGCACTAATACGAGGTGTCCAATTGCAAAAAATGGTTATCTTGTATATGTGTTTGTAATGCAATAAATGATTAACTTTGGTATTTATTTTATGACTTATTTTAAGGATCCAAACAAATAGTTTTGAGTGTGTTATGTTATAAATTACACTTGTAGGTGACATATAATTTCAAAATTGTTATCAATCATCCAAGAAAAGGTAAATTATACCCAAATCCAAACTCTAATTGAAAAAAAACTAGCGTGTTATGTTATAAATTCCACTTGAAGGTGTATATCATTTTAAAATGGTTATCAATCATCCAAGTAAAGGTAAACTATACCCAAATAAAAACTCTAATTAACAAACATGGGGTTCATGTATTCAATAATATAACATCATTTTAATCAAAACAAATAGAAAAGTCCCTTATAAGGATCAACATCAAAAATTAACATTCATTTTGAATGAGCCTAATCAATTCAAAACATGATTTAATAGTTGGTAAAAATCGTATATTCACTATGCAATTTTTTAATCCAAACAAACATTAGTAGTCCAAATTAATGAATGTAATAATGTATAAAATGATTTATATTATAGATATATAAATATTTAAATTACTTAAAATCATGATTTAATTTCACCTAAAGTCTTTAGGTTATTCATGATCGAAGCTTATAGGTTTTCATAACACAAGTTTAATAATAACAAAAACCATCCGTAAGAGGTACCCATGCTCTATTAATACTACATAAATACTAAAAAAAATATAATGTATCCCATATCATATACGGGAAGTGTTATCATGGGGTGCTACTATAAGGATTAGATAAATAATCAATTTTCAGTCTCAAAACTAGTTTTCCAATGTAAGCCAAATTGTAACTCAAGAACATCAAAAATATAACCAAATATCATATCCGATCAAACACATTTGTTTATACATCAATAAATCACACATGTAATATATTTTCTAGTCAGGTTATATTTGATTTTATTTAAGGTCATAACCCTTAGCTTCATCTAAACATAAGGCATATCAAACACAATCTCTGATTAATGAATGATAATTAAGATTGGTTGTTAAATTATTCCATTATAATAATATCATCATTGAAGACTATAAAAATATCAAGTGTGTATTTAGACTGAAATATTATTTTAAAAAAAATCATTAATAATTTTTAGGGTTCTACAAATGTTGTGTTTTATAATCAATACCTTCTAAGATGCACTAAGAGGTATTTTGCCAAATTATAAAATGTCTTCCAAAAGTAGGAATTTATATTACAAAAAATTTATGGAATACCATTATGTAATATTTATGAGTATTAACTCCAAAATACACTCAATAAACATAACATTAATTTAATAATTTTCATAATATACCTAGGTGTGTGTGTGTGTGTGTGTGTGTGTGTGTGTGTGTGTGAGAGAGAGAGAGAGAGAGAGAGAGAGAGAGGTTCCCAACTAAAGATTATCAATCAACTATAAATCTAAGATATTCTTATGTTTTATGTAATCCACACCACTTTTTTGAGGTGATTCCAATTTTGTGTAAATTAAGTGTATTTATTCATAACACATTTTAAAATCAAATCAAAAAATAGATTGACGAGATTTTATTTTACAATATGTATCTAATGGCTATAGAACTTTATTATACTCTCTCAATGTTCCTTCACATTTAAAATAAAACCCTATAGAATTAAACCTCATAACATTTATTATAATGGC
>JARHVA010004656.1:962500-1012500 GCA_037957365.1 Torreya grandis
AGTTTTGAACACTGCTTACCTAGAGTATTCAACTTTGAAGACTTGAGGAATACACAGACCTTCCCAGGATTATGATACCCTGTTCCTTTCAATGAGTTTCTTAGAGTTTATTGTAAATTAATATTATGATTTTGAAAAGTTATTATAATAATTTGTAAAGGGATCTATTGAGATACAAAATAGAGATGAAATCAGTTGACAAATTAGATGATGTATCTATCTGATTCATGATGTCTCAACACATGAAATATAGAGAGAAGTGCAAATATGAAGTTTATGAACTGGAATGATTTAAATATTTCTTCTAATTCTTATTATATTTTCTTCTTGTAACTTGTAATTTATTTAAGTAATTTTGATTTTATTAGTTACTTATAAAAGTGAGTTATTGTAAAATGTAAAACTCAAGTAATTTGACAAAACACCATTACTTGAAGTCATTCTATAAAATCAAATTACTTAAGCTAGCTCTAAATATCATGAAAAAGAGATTGAATTTTATTTAAATAAGGAAACTATGAAGTGTTAGATGGCATCAGCTATTTAATGCCACATAAGACAAATTCTAGGAAGATGGCTCTCAATGGTCTTGTGTTTTTAATGCAACACATGGGAATTGGAGGAGTTGTTTTCTATTTGATTTTGACATCTAAAATTATATAAATATAAGTGAAGGTTTATGTGCCTAGGGATGGTAATTTTTGGAAAGCAAATATAACTAAATCAAGAGAGTGTAAGCAATCTAAAACTTTGTGTTTAGATTTTTGAGTTTTCTTTTGTATAAAATTGGTTCAAAGTGAATAAGAAAGACGTTGATTTCTTGGAAGCTTTGCATCTCATGAGATCATTTTGTGGATTTGTGAAGATTAAAATGGTAAACTTTGTGTTATCTTTAAATCTGAATGTGAATTCTAATTTTCCTTAATCATTTGCTGAAAGGACTATCATCTTTTGAATGTTTATTTACCATTATAGAATCAATAAGCTCTATAAAACTAATTATTTTGAAGTGTAGATTATTAAATATTCTAGTCTTTCATTATGTATTTCCAAACATTTCTTTACACATTCTCTAAAATAGTTATTTGCTACAAAATTACCTTGTTATGGTCCATGAACTCTATGATTAAAGTAACACCCCAAAAATAAGACAACTTGCACATAATTTATATAATATTTGAATAATTAATATCTATGAATAATTAGAAGTAAATAGACATAAACATACATGAGATTTACCCTTAAGTTAAGGGGATTTAATCTCATGACTACCTAGGTACTTCTATTAGCCTTGAAAAATATCTAGCCAACAGACTCCAGTTGACCTCTTCTAAAATAAAGATCCTTCTAGTAAATATCTACAACTCAGAGGACTACTTCTATGTGCAAGAGGAGATAACACATAGACTATTTGATAGAATGTTGGAGTCAAATTTATAACTTAGGTACATAATTATTCCAATGGTTGAGGCAAGCGAGATGCAACAGATTGGTGATATTATTAACTTGGCTAGTCTAAACTTTATAGAGTAAAATAAAAGGGATGTATCATCAAACAACATTGGAAAGAGAGTGAGTGAGGAATAAATAGTTGCTTCTTTTCATCATCAACATAGACTGGAAGATGATAATTAATTTTTTGACAAAATTAGATAAATCCATAATATTGAAGATTTACCCATAGATAATACCAGTTTTGATTTCCCTAATGGCATGAGATAAAGGGGAAACTAGATATAATTTTAGATCATGGCTTGATCCCTCTATGGAAAAACTTTATGTTTCTATGTTATTATGTAAGAATGTGTATTGGAACTTAAACTACAAATTTAACATGACACTAGGATCCTAACAGCTCTCTAATATCTCATCTATAATAAAAGGAACTTATGAAATTTTGAACAAGCTGTATACATATAGTATAACTAAAGATTCTCTTTTATATTTAATAATGTGGTTGCAAGGTGGAGTGATTTATCATGGGAAGGATCTAGTGTATTCATACAAAGATATATCTAACTCCTCCAAACCAACAGGGCATTTCAAGAATGATGTCAAAAATAATATATCAAGAATAAATCAGTGATCCATTCTTCTTACTAGTGCTTAGATAGTGGAATAGGCAGAGGTGGTTATAACTATGGATATATCAGAAGATGCGATAGTATATAGAGAAAATATTGAACATGATGTAGCAATTTTTAGATTTAATATATTCTAGCCAAATATAGAGGCTTTATTTAAGTGGGTTCATTCAACCTAGATAAAATAATGTGAAATCTCCCTCTGCTCCAAGTGTTTTTTCATTGTACATTTTTTTGATTTACATTAATACCAAAGTATTTTTTTAGATGGGCCTTAGTTTTGGCTGTCGGTGGGTGTATACCTCATCCCATTGTTATTGGATTTCAACCCAAACAAACACTCGTTCATAGTAATGTCAATCTAGGTACAACTTATAGGGAACAACTTGGGCAAATTTATCGAAGAAATATTGAGAGAATGCAAGCATGTTTATACACTTATACATGTATTTATGTATAATTAGACCTCAAAAAAGGTCTACCTAACAAAATGATTATTAGATGTAGGAAAAACCAGCTTATACAATCCTTAGATTTTCAAAATACTACATTTTCTTGCTATATTTTTAAGTTAACCAAGCATTATAGGGTACTTGTCCATAGACAAGGAACTTACCATCAACAAATAAAGGACTAAAACCTACTTATAAACTATGGTCATTTTTGGCACAAAATAAAGAGGTGGGTGTAGAGGAAAACCATGAATAGGAATTTTAGTAAAGGATAGAGATAAAGGAACAAAAATTTAGATAATTAAAACTAAAAGATGAGGAAATTGATCCATTAGTAGGGGAACATAAATAACTTGTAAAATAAACTATGGGAATTGAACCGGTTGGGTCAATACAAGGAATTATTAAGAGATCTCATGAATCTAAGAACTCTAATTTAGATAAAGAAATAGTGACCCATAAACTCCCAAATCATATGACAACTCTTTTACTCCCTGAATATTAGAACTTGGAATTATAGATTATCAGTGCAAAGCCACCCCTAGGGGTATGGTAGGAGGTAAGAAAGAAGAAGGTAATAAGGGAAGGAACAAATATTACCTAGGATCTTCCTCAAATCTATGTATTGATATTTGAAGACCAGTACACCTCCCTTATTTTTATATTATTTTACATTACACTACCTTTGTTATATCCCATATCCTTTATGGGGTTATTTTTATTTTCATCAGGTTGAGGCATTGTCTCCCTAGTCTATCATCATGAAGCCTTTGTCTCATATATTTCTTTGCCATTTTCTATTGGATTTATGGATGTATCTTTTCACTACCTTGTCAACTCTTATGATTCAAGAAGAGAAAGTGATGCCTAGTTTTTATTTTAAATGAAATATCACTTAGGGACATCTGATTCTTAATCTTGCTTTTGAGAAAAATAAAAACTATAAATCTAACTGTAACTATACTGATGGGAAAAATAGGAACAAAAAATATATGTATAAAAATTAGAAACCTAAGTTTAATGGGAATGTAATATACATGGTAAATTTGGTCATATAAGGGAAAATTACTATAAAAACAAAGATAAGATTACCAATGAATCTTATAAAAATAACATTCTCTGTTATTGGTTTATTTGTAGCATTATTTATGTCTAATGAGAATGAATGGATTTTAGATAATAATTAATTGCACCATATGACTTTTTTATCTAACATTTTATCTGATAATATAGATATCTATGAAAAGAACAATTTGTAAGAATTTATTTTTAGAATTAACTAAGCAAGGAAAGGTAAAATTTGAAAATGTTGTTATTAATGATGTTTTATGTGTACATAAGGTTAAGAATATTATTTTAACATATTATCAATGTAAAAATAATTAATTCATTGTATCATCTCTCGAATATAGCTAGTTTATTATAAATTAATATAGCTCTCTGATTGTTGAAGGCATTCAAAAAATAGTACATACATTTTCTCTTTTTTTGCATATTATCTTTCATCACATAGTGTGAATAAATTTCAATTATGACATGAAAAATAAGGACATGTTAATTTTATAAGTTTACATGATATTTATTCTTATAATCTCATTTTTATTCTTCCTTCTATTTCATCTCATAATGAGGCCTATGAGGGATGTTTATGTGGTAAGAAACATACTAATACCTTTCACAATAATTGTGAAGTGAATTCCACACATATATTAGATTTGTTTCTTATTGATATTATAAAACATCTTGAAGTTGTGTCTATTAATGGTCCTTCAGATGCTATTACTTTTATAGATGATAATACTAGAATGATCTAGTCCTATTTCATAAAAAATAAATATGAAGTGTTATCTAAATTTAAAGATTTTATTAGAAATGCATTTATTTTTTATATCAAGAGATTAATATCTAATAATGGTGGTGAATATATTAGTAAAATAATTAACAAATCCCTTTTACCCTCATAAAAATGGTTTTACTAAAAGGAAAAACCCCACCATTATTAAAATGTCTAGAATATGTTGCATTATACAAATGTTTATAAGTTCTTATGGGCTGAAGCCATGAATATTAGTGTGCATATTCTGAATATGGTTCCTACTAAATCTTTGCATCTTTCTTCTCTTTTAAGAATGTGGTCTAAGAAGAAACCCAATTGGGTTCATCCTAAGATCTTTAGTACCTATACCTTCATCTTTGTTCTTAAAGTAAAAGAAAAGAAGCGCCTCATATTATTTATTTTTTGAATGTTATGGAGTTAAGGCTAAAGGATTAAGAGTATATGATATGTCTAAAATATAGATAGTTGAGAATAAAAATGTTGTTATTCTCAAGAAAAAAAATTGTGAGCCCTCTAAGGAACCTCTTCAATGTTTTTATTTTGATAAACCTAGATCTCACATTTATCGTTATGAAGAAACAAATTCCGTAGGGGAATTTGATCGATGTTTGGATAATTTAGAATATGATGAACTTACTGAGTTTTTTATTAAATGTAAAAGACTTAAATGGGTGTATTCTCTAATATAGTCTTTTATTATTGATAATATTAATAAATTAACTGGAATCCAACATTATTATCATGCTTTAATAACTATGTATGAATGTGAACCTCAATATTTTGAGGAATCCATTCATGATGATGGATGTAAAGTTACTATGCAAGCTAGATATAATGTTTTAACTAAAAATCAGGCTTGAGATCTTGTCCCACATTTGCTTAAAAGAAATATTATTGGTTGTAGATGGTTTTATAAAATCAAATATAATTTAATTGAAAACTTGACAAGTTTAATTCAAAATTTTTGCTTATGTGTTTACTCAAAAACCTACAATTGAATATGTCAAAACCTTTACTCCTATAAAAAAATAAGTACTATTATATTACTTATTGCTCTTGTATCCAAAAATGGTTAGATTATCAACCAAATAGATGTTAAAGATAATTTTCTAAATATTTATTTATAAGATGAAATCTATGACTCAATATAAAGGTTTCATCAACCCTAACAGAGAACATTATTTGTATAAGTTAAATAAATTACTATGTGGTTTAAAATAATCTCTTTGAGTATGGTATTGTAAAAATACTTCTTTCTTTAAAGAACCAATTTTATCTAATTCGTATTCTAATAATTATCTCTTTTTTAAAGTTAAAAATGGTCATTTAATCTTAATTCTATTATATTTTTTTAATCTTTTGATTATTCATGATTTGATTACTTTAATTCATAAATATAAGGATAAACTAAGTCAAATGTTTGAAATGTCTAATTTATGTATTTTTCATAAACTTTTAAGAATATTTATATTTCATGATAAATATTTTATTATTGTATTGTGAGTGTGTAATTTTTTCCACTATGTGGTTTTACCTACACAATCTAATTAGCTTACTTAGGTTAATAATAGGTCATTAGGAGAAGCACACTTTAAGTCATTTTCTTATTTTTAGTTGAGTTAATTAAATTTTTGGGTGGTCTAATTCATCACTATATAATGTACCTTACTATATACTTTCCGACTAATGAATGGTGTTAATATAATGTTTTGGTTGTGAAGAGAAGTTTTTTCCATTTCGAGTTTTTATTTAAATTTCACTACTCCATAGAGTTTTAGATTCATGCATTAGACATTATTTAATACAATGCTTTATTAGGCCCCTCTCTAATATGGTATCAAAGATAATTTGTTTGGAGAATGCCATCAATTTTATTGTAATATCTAGTGCTCTTTCTTCATTGCTTTCAATTCTATAAAGTTTGGTGGAGTTTTTAGAAAGTTTGAAGTGAAAAATTTATAGTGTCATTTAATTTAGATGGATATATTATAAGAGAGATAAAAACATGACTTGGTTTTTTAACAATTAGCTTTTAGAGATATTTTGAGGGTTTAGAGTCCTTTTTTTATTTTTGCAAAGCATTATATATCTGGTGAATTTGAGGTAAAATATTTCTAAGTTTTTATTATTATTTCAAGAAACCATTGGGGTCTTTGACATTTATTTTGGAATCCATACCACACCTACATATTTGGGCAATTTTTAATCTTAATGGATTTTCTACCCCTTACAGGCACCTTAGCAAGTTCTTACCCTGAGATGGACTTTAGAACCTCAACGAACATTCCATGGTGAAAACAATCCCTTGTCATTTTTTTCAACCCTTACAAGCACCTTAGATAGCCTTTGTCCAGTTTTTAGCTTGGTAGACATTTTAAGCTAGGTAGATATTTGCCCATATCAAGATAGGTGTTGAGTTATACTTCTTTCCCATGTAGTCCTTAGCTTTTACTTATTGATTAAACTAACTAAATACTATTTCTTATGTTCTAAAAACCATTAGGCTCATCTTAATTCTTGAGCATATCATGTGGTCTATGAACTATATAGACACAACTTAGAGACTACCCTCTACCTAACAACTGATGGGTTTCACCACCTACTTAAGCATGCAATAGACTCCACCCCCTACTCTAATAAGCTATGGTTTTTGTCATCATCCCAAGCAGTCATCTAGACACTATGCCTCTTTCACACACATTTAGTATAATTTGATCCATGTAAATACTTTCCCTAGTTTCCACCTGCCTTCTCATCAATTTTTTTATGTCCATTAAACCATCACATTTTATTGAATGGAAAGTGGCACTATTTTTAAGATGATATCACTCCCAATTTAATTAAATCAATAAAAAGGGGTAGGGGGATCACCCATTTTAAGCCTTAGCCCTTGGTCACATGGGATTTAATCCTATGGTCAATTTTAATCAAAAATTACTTAGATTTTACTCAAAGATGACTTATGTTTTTCTTGGGGAATTTGATTCTAAAAATTTCAACTTAATTTTTTTTAAATTTTTTTGAAGTGGATATGTCCTTGCCATACATAACTTCAAACATGCATAAATATCAGCCTACTACTCCTTTTTTGATGATATATCTTTTTAAAATGTGACTTTTTCTAAGCTCTACACATTGGTTATATTTTTATGCATTGTAAAATTCATCCTCTATGGATTTATAGGGGTTATATTTATTAGTATATTTTGCATACACATGTTATTTTTTTATATGTGATGATTTGATATACACTTGAATGTCTTAGTTATATATGTACTTAATTATAAAGTGCCAACATATGCAATATCGAGGGAATTTGGTGGCTATCACATAGATTTTTCATTTGGATCCATATCCAGCTAAGTCTAACATATATCATATTGTACATGAATGTTTAATTTTGATCATGTCAATTAAATTTGAGGTATATTATATGAGGAGAGTTGATTCTAAACTAGTGGTTATTCTTTTAAATACTAACGATGTTTCTTGCCATGCATATATGAAACATTTGCTCACAAAAAAGAATTGCATTCCATTCCTATATGGATAAATTCATGCCACTACTAACTAGAATAAATAAAATAAATGGGATAAAACTTGTGAAAAGGTTATTTATCACTTATTATTGCATGTTTCTATGGATGTTCATTTCCATCTAAAGCATACACAGTGTCCCTACACTATTTTGAGCAATTTTCAAATTTTTCAATGATCCTACTAAGACTTATATCATTTTTCCTCCTCAAATTTCTATTATATTTTTAGAGTCTGATATACTCTATCATCTTACTTATATTTATTTTGATGACACATTCTTGATGGACAATTCTCTTCATTCTAATGTAACACTAGTGGATGAGATTCTACTAGATTTAGTTATCATATTGTAGATTTTAAAATTATTCTTATTTAAGATATTTCTCTTCTAGAGCCATCACACAGTTGTACATTATAGGGGTATATTTTATCCATTGAAAATGAGAGTGCACTTATTGATAGTAATAGTGACTCATCTCTTCTTTTAGATAGTCATTATGTGGATCTAAATGATTAATATGTAATTTCTTCTTCATTTTCAAGAGTTTTTGACCCATGCTCAACACTTCACATAAATACTCTTTTAGAGAAAGTTTCATGCCTTTCTTATATTATTAATAATTTAGTGTAATTACATTCATTTCTTTTACATGATTTTATTAGACATATGCCAAACATAAGTGTTAGATAATAATCATAGATATTCATACTATTACCTTTGTCATCCATTATGGAAAGATGAAATTTTTAATAAGATCATCATGTTTTTACTCGGGTAAAGAGAATAAACATTATTTTATATATATGAAGCTTCTTCAGAGCTTATTTTGTGATCTTTACTATATTTAAATTCAATATCTTCTATGAGGACTTTTTAATTCTCTATTTTACTATTTACTTTATTACCTCATCAGGCCTTTATTCTAGGATGTAATTTTCCTACCTACCTAAGCTACATTCAAGATATTGTGTTAGTGTAAGTTTTTCCCACTATATTTTTTTACCTACACTTTATAATTAGGTTGCTTAGGTTAATAATATATCATTAAGGGAAATATACTTTAAGTCTTTTTCTAATTATGAGTTGAGTTGATTAAATTTTTGGGTGAATGATTTTTTCTCTATATAATATACCTTCCTATGTATTTTTTGGATAATGAATGATGTTAATGCAATTTTTTAGTTTTAAAGACAAGTTTATTCTATTTTGAGTTGTTATTTCAATTTCACTACTCCATATAAATTCAACTTCATGCATTAAACCCTATCCAATTTGATTCTAGATTGTGGCCCATGTTGACATGTATCATAATCTCAATATGCACATTATCTTCATCTAAATTTTAATATTCTTGATTTTAAATTTAGATGTACTCTTATTTATGTTGGTGTTAAACTTGATTTAGAGCTACATGTGAAAAATTTAACCCTACTATGTATATAAAACATGTTGGTAGTTTCATTTATGTAACCATTATTAGGCTAGATATTTCATATCTTTTTAATATTGCTTCTAAACTTATGTAGGATTCATATTTGGATCATTGGAAACTAGTTAAATTTATAGTTTGGTATGTCAAAAGAATTACAAATTTTAATATTTATTCTTATATTCATAATACTAATTTATATGGTTATTATGATGCTAACCATACTATTGATACTAAAGATCACAAATATACTTCTATGTATGTTTTTTAAGTTTGGTGTAGGTGTTATCACTTAGAGCAGCAAAAACTAACCTACTACTTTTATGTCTTCTAAAAAGTGGATTATATAAGTACCATATAATCTATTAAAGAATCCATGTGACTACAAAAATTTTAAGAAAAAAATCATTTGGATGATTCTCATAGTACCATCCTTTATTGTGATAACCAAATTTGTATATCTCTAGTAATAAATCTAATGCAACACCAATGAACTAAATATATTGAAGATCATGTGTATTTTACCTGAGATAATATCCTCAATGGTGATTTTGATTTGTAGTTATGTCATAAGAATGAATAAGTGGTAAATCTCTTCACTAAACCATTTGGTACTACCAATTTTTATCATTTTCATACAATGTTGGATCTATCAAAGTTGCCACTACAAGGGAGTGTGGATGATACTTCCACTTCTTAATGGTCATTTGTTCATTATTCCTCTCTATACTTATTATCATTGTAAGTTATTGTAAATTTCATGTGGAAATTATATTATTTAATTAAAATTGAATTGGATGTTTTACTTTTTATACCTTAATTGACCTAGAGTGTTTGAATATTTAGTGTCTAAGTAGTGCTATTATAGACCCTTAATAAATTTTAAGTAAATTAAAAATTAATGATTTATTATTTATTAATACGGGTTGAAAGCCTTGTGTGTGTGTGTGTGTGTGTGTGTGTGTGTGTGTGTGTGTGTGTGTGTGTGTGTGTGTGTGTGTGTGTGTGTATAGTGTTTATTTAGTGCTATTATAGACCCTTAATAAATTTTAGGTAAATTAAAAAGTAATGATTTATTATTTATTAATACGGGTTGAAAGCCTTGAGTATATATATATATATATATATATATATATATATATATATATATATATATATATATATATATATATATAATCATTGTTTAAAGTTTTCATGGAAAAGGATGGACCCATTGGTTACAACGTTAACCTCCTATCACATTTACTATAAATATGGTTTTATCCCTATTGTGAAGATATTCAAATACTTTAATTTATTTTCACTGATATTGTGACAAAATGATATTTATGTGTGACAAATATATTGGAAAGGTTTTGTGATGAATATTGAAAAAGAGGAAGCGAGAAGGAGAAAAATATGTATTGGGGTAAATAAGTTTCTCATATATATGAATATTAAAAGTTATGGGTTTTTTACCTTTAGAATATTTATCACATTATCTCTCTGCTATGTGTATAATTGTTCTGGGTACTATTTTTATGTTTCACTATATCAATTTCATTATAGATTCTATCTCTTTGTACATCATATATGTTTATATGAATTTCATTAATTCAAACCTATGTATATCTAATGTTCACATAATGTTAATAAAATTTATAAAAATACCATTTTAGTGTATTAATTATTTTATATATCGATTGGGTATACAATAACAACTTTTATTTAACTATAAAACCATCTATCACTTACCAACCAATGTGGGATTCAATCTCAAAATAGTTGTAAAGGAAAAACTTGAATTAGATATTTTCATATAACATGCATTATAATGAAACAACTCAATAATCTTCTAAAAATCACTAATTTCTACATCTAATGGTATTGTTTATAACTAATCTTCATAACTAAAATCAAACTCATCCTAATCATTCCCTCCTATTAATATACTATGGTTATTTTTGAACTAGAATTATGATGTATCTTTAAAATATGTGTGTAAAGGAATAATATAAAAGAGATTTTGGTGGTCCACTAATTGTAATATTTTTTTTGGTCTGAAAATATGGCTATTACATTGCACCAACTATGAGCAAAATACAAAATGGTAAGGATAGTGCTTGTATTAATGTTTGCCATTAAGCCCACCCATGCTTCTTCTCTGAATCAGGAAATCTAAAATATATATGGGAAAGGTTTACATGTCCATTTGCATGAATAATAAAGATTTATTTGTTTCCATTAGATAGAACCATTACACTTTTAATAGTTTTTCAATGCACATTTTATAAATTGTAAATAAAGAGAGAGATACAAATTTGGGAAGATATTTTGTTATATATTGAGTAGGTTGATAAAAATACTTTTCATATTTATTAAAAAAACATTAGGAATCAGTCGGGGTTGATAAAAATGAATAGCTAACATTAGTCCACTTAATCAAAAATAGTATAAATTTTAACCTGTCTAAATCTAGATTTAAACAACAACTAGGGAAAAAAATAAGAGTCATGTCAAAAAAATAATGGTGGTTGTAGGACAACTCCAAACCATCAAATTATTCATTATTAATTAACTTAGTGTAATTTCAAGCTTCTTCGAGGTAGGTAATTTAATCTAATGTCATTAAGTAAGGAGAGATGTGCTACAACTATGAATGTTCTCATATTACAGTCATATGACCATTAAATTAAGTCTATAATTTGAAAATTTTTACATTATTAAGAATTAAAGATAAAAATATAAATATTTTTAGGTTTCATAAACACTAAAGTTACCTAGGAAATTAGTCACATCATCTATTCCTAATTCCACAAAAATATGTTATTTCAATCTACATAGATAAACATTAATGACTTAGTTGTATGCCTTACCCTTACTCAAGCACTAGTGATTCATTTTGATATCATCTTCATAAAGAATAATATGAAATTTAGTCTCATATTTGGTAGTGGATAAAAATGTTATCACTTACAGCTAGGAATAGAGGGTGTTTTTGAATGACTGTTTATTACACAAACTACTTAGCCATGGATAAAATTTGCATGTTGGGAAAGTATTACTATTATTTTCCTTGATGGTTTAAGGAATGTGGTAAGAGACGTAATTTTTTTTTTTGACTAAATTTTATATTTTGGTATCTTTCTTTGTTTAATTTTTTAGGAGGATTTTTATCTCTTAGTTATTTGTCTATTATCTTTGTTTATGGTGAAATA
This sequence comes from Torreya grandis, assembly GCA_037957365.1. Lineage (NCBI taxonomy): Eukaryota > Viridiplantae > Streptophyta > Pinopsida > Cupressales > Taxaceae > Torreya > Torreya grandis. The sequence goes on from JARHVA010004656.1 coordinate 975,041, forward strand.
TTTTGACACATGTCCTTGTATTTAGGAAAAAAATCCATTTCTTCTTTGTTTAAATTGGGTTGACTAGCCTATGACATTTGATATTTTTTTGTTCAACCACATTCTTTTTGCTATTTGTGCACATTTATTTTATCTTTGAGTGTTAATATAGTGGAAAATTTGATAATAAAAAAAAAGTAACAAGATAGACTATGGGATGTCAACATCATATCCCCACATTAGCAATTCTACATTGTGATTTGAGCCACACATCAGATATGGAGTTTTTTTATAATCAAAACACCTTTGATGACATCTCATCCACCCTCAATAATGCAAAATGATAAATCAAAAATGTTGTCACCCTACAAGATATTGACCCCTTTACAATGGGTGATGTAGGGCATGTAAATCCAACCACCATTGTGAATTTGAGTTTAGTGTAAAATATGGGTCCCCCTCCCCTCCAGGCCAAATAATAGAGCTATTTATATCCAAAAGTCTATAAGTATGTATTTTTAATTTTCACAATGGTTAATTTGGTGAAAATATAAACGGGTCAAATAGCCTCAATTTTATACAATTTCTTATACATGTGTTTTGAGTTGCCATATAAATTATACTCATTCCTATTTTGGGACACAAATTCACCATCATTAATATGCATGCATGGTTATGATTCATCATTAAATTATATGAGACATGTATTGGTTATCTATAATCACCAAGTATATATGTATGTATATGTGTGTGTGTCTATGTATGTGTATATATATGATAAGTACCACATAGGACACCATAATATTAATGTAATAATTATATTTTGATTGTCATGGTTTGGTAAATAAAATAAAAAATATTTGAAAGGTTAATTATGGATATGGTTAAGACATTTTGATAGACCTTATTATATAGTTTATAGTTTCAAAATTATGAAAATGTATTGAATATTTTTTTGGGCCATTTATAAAATGAATTAAAATCTATATGGTTTTAATAACTAAAAAACTTAATAATAAATAATTTTCAAATCTAATGTTTTCTTTGTTATTTTTTTTTTTTTTTTTTTTTAAGCATTGAATGTGATGCATGCAAAATTAAATCTATGTGTATGAAGGTTGAGATCTTACTCTATTTTTAGTAAGTTTGTGTTGGCATATTAAGTGGATAATCAATGAAAAAATTAATTTTGGTCTAATACGTCACCTATGGGATTAATGTAATTTGTGGAAGTTAAGCTCTAGCTGAGAGATTGATATGAGAGGTTAGAAATGAAGGCACAAACAATTATGACATTATTTTTCTTGTGATTGGGAGGTATGGATTTGTGTGTGTTTTTTTTCTAAATACTGAGAGCATTTTCTTTCTTACAGAGTCATTTACATATTGAAATGAATAAATATAATGATAAGTTCCATAAAAAGTGTTTCTTTACTAAAATTTACTCAAAGCAATATCCATGTTGGTTTTCATGGAAATTTTGTGTATATATATATAGAAATTATTTTATTAAAAAAAGTATTTTTTACACTCATTTTGACTACACGTAGTTATTCCATTCACACATATGATAGAAGGTTGATATGTTCTCAAAATATGTGAAATAAGTATTTTTGGGTTGCTCAAAAATATGGTTGAAATGATCATGAAGATATGTTGTATTTATTTATTTATTTATTTATGCATTGTTTAAATAAAGTATCTTGCATTCCATTATTTATGAAAATAAATAAATTTCTTCTTTCTTATAATAAGTATGTGGTAAAGACCAACAAAATAATATAATAAACTGAGTATACAAAAAATTGTGACAAAAAATCTCAGTATAGATTATAAATAATAAACTGATTATCAAGCCATACAGAAAGATAAGTATGAAAATCAAGGATAACATAACTTAAAAATATTCAAAAAATTTCCATAGTTTTAAAATTATAAACTATATAATGTCTTCCAAAATGTCTTAACCATATCCATATTGGCCTTTTAAATTTTTATTTATTTGAATTAACAAACGATACCAACTAAAATATAATATAGAGTATATAAATGATCATTTTTTACATTGTGGTTTGTCTTCATTTTTATAAAATGTTTAAATAACTTTTCTTCAAAATGAGTATTTAATTATTTGGCATAGTCAAAATTATAAATATTGGGTTTAGATTTTTGAAGATACAGTTGCATGTATTTTTAGAAATATATATTTGAAACTCATAGGGCCAAGAATTTTTATGGATTTGAGTTTCATGTATTTTATTATGGTTTATTTAGGATGACGAACCCTACTCATTTTAACCAAAACTTTAAAAATTAATTCACCTTTAAATTTTCAGCCTCAAATGAACCTTACCAGGGCCATATATAATCATCACTTGAATGAACCTCAAATGAGCCCTACTAGGCTTCGACAAAATATGATGATTATATAAATCTTATTAAAGTAGATCATGTTTCAACATTGAAAAAATGAGTAAATAAATATATGTAACGTGATCAAGATTCAAGATGAGCATGAGGGAGAGGTTGAAATCAATAATGTTTTTTTTTGTTATCTTTCATGTCCCAAAAATATGGTTCTCTAGAACTCTTTTTGTATAGTACATACAATAATATCATGTGTATTATTTAGTATAAATTGAGTAAAAAACTTTGTAATTATATCAAAATACTAATGTAAAAATGGTCACTAAATTATGATATTTTGCATTGAATTATAAGTATGTTAGTTTCTTAGTTTAGTTTCTCATAGTTAGAATAATACTTATATTTTCCTTTTCAGTGTTTTATTTTCATTTTTGTTTCTATTTTTAAATTTATTAGTTTCTTTCATTTCATTTATTTTTATATATTTTGATATATATAGATATAAAAGAGATATCAAGATATTGATAAAACACATTGACAAAATCATAAATCTCTCCTTCAAAAGATTGTCTCTTCTACAGGCTTTACTCTAGTAGATATGTTATATTATATTATTTGAAATCTGATTCACACATATATATTTGATAATTGAGATATTTAATTTTTTCATCATCTATTACTTGACTTTCAAATTATTCCATAACTTATTAAAACACAGATGCACAACTTAGAAACATTTGTTGTTTCCTAGAGTCACTATTATTCGAAAACCATAAAAATTAAGAACAACGGTGCATCAGAATAGTCAATAAGAAATTGTATAATGTATTTATAAATTTATCTTGGCCCCTATTTACATGTTTTTCATGTGAGTTCTCATTTGGTTAAATTTATACTTTATAAGTTTACATATTGTGTAGATTTAGATTTGGTTTGTGATATCATTTTCAAATAGATATTTTTACAATTCATTTTTTAGCTCTTTCTGAATAAATGTGTTGGTATAATTTGTTTATTAGCAAAAATTTTGAAAATGCCAAAAAAAAAATTAATTTAAGATGTGCAACAATGTTTTCATCCTTGAAGGGAGTGATTTACATTGGCAATTCATAAAGTTAGCATTGAAAGGTTTTTACTCTGTAAAATGTCTACTCGTAGTTCAAGTGCTAAGAAAATAATAATGGGTTCATCAAATGGAAATATCTCTCTATCATATTTTGATAATCATAAATAAGAACAAGTTTTAACAATTAATACTAGTTTAGAAAATCAACCAGAACCCAAAAATGTTTTTCATGATCAAGATCATGTTAAATAAGGTTCTAATCACTTTCAATCAGTAAATGCATCTAACAATGTCAATGATCATAACATAGATAATTTAAGATAATCTATTTCTAAAAGTATTGATAATTAAACCTCACAAGTAGTTCATGCAATTGGTAACAATTTCAAAAATGCAAGTCATACGAATGAAAATTTATAAAGAGTTTTCATGTTGAATGGGTTTCTAAATATATTTTTATTGAACATGTTTTGAATGAAGATACTAATGAGCCACCAAAAAAGTGTAGATGCAAGACATGTAGTTGGAAATTCAAGAGGGATAAACACTTTTAGATAATACTAGATACCACAAAAAATCATGTGGATAAAGTCTATGAAAATAAAATTATAACTGAAGAGGAGAAATCAATGATATGGTGGAGAACAAAAAAAGAGTATCTTCATGTTAGGTATGAGAGTGAATGTGATGAATACATATAAAAATAACAAAATATTCATGCAAGTGGAATAACTATTGTAATTTTATTTGTAAATATAACAAGAACCAACCAAATGTCAAAGACTACATAGTTTTGTGTTGGTTTTTATATTTTAAACAAAGTTCAACCAATGTTTGGTTATCTAGGGTATAAAGATGTGATACAATTTATTGGCATAAAAATCATTCCAAATACTTATTGGTCCGCTATTATTTGTTGGTAATGGGTTAAATATCTTGATCAAATAGAAATTAAGGATCTTTAAGAGAAAATAAGGCTTTAAAAATACATAACATTATCACTTGATGAAGTTATATCTATTGATAACACTTCTTAGGTGTGTATTCATGTTTACACTATTGTGAACCATGTTTTTTAGCCTCATTTTGTTACCATTCATAAAATGAAATAAAATATAACTTAAAAATCTTTTGAATTGATCAATAATAGTTTGAAAGAGGTTGGTGGCATAGATGATTTCTCAATTGTAAGAAAGATTATTTGTGTAGGGGTAGATGGATCACCAATTATGCAAGGTCAAAGAAGTGGTATTTATGTAAGTATAAAAACTTCTTGTACATAGTATATGATTATTATTAATTTAATGTAAAATAGAATGAATTTTTCATCAAAAATTGTGATCAAGTTTACATTAGTCTCAAAAACTGAAGATCTTTTTCATTAAATCCACTCACACTTTTGTAGAAGTCAAATAATATTTTTATGATTTCAAAAATTTAGTCAAGGTTTAACACAAGGAAAAAAGCAAATTAAGGATGAGTATACTCAATGTATTTTCATTTATGGACCATCAAATAGAGTATATGCAAAATATAAGTCATTCACGGAAATAATAGAGGAACATTGCCACACAATGGAAAAAGATCCATATAATTTGTCTGAATTAAGTGATATCGAGACATTATTTACCTTATGCCACCTCTTACCCATGTTGGATAAAATGAACTTAATGATTAAGAAATCTCCAAAAATAATAATGTAAATTTAGGAATATTCTAAGTTGAGAACATTAAAATGCCTTACCCTTTATAATTTGTATTTAACACCATAATCATTTACAGGGAAAAGTTCACAAGTTAGAACTTAATGAAAAATATTGAACATAATAGTAACTATTTGTAGTTTAATTAAGATGGATATTTATGTGCCAAAGTGTGAGGATATAAAATATCCTATCACATTTTTTATATTAGGTCAATTCTAATAGACTCAAATGAGTCCATGTTACAAGGGATTGATTCCTTAAGGTTGTATCCTCTATAAGGTTCACCTTAAAGGAAATTACAAATTGTTTCTCTTTAGGGATTAGAGATATTTTTCCTCAAGATGAACTAATAGAATCCATGGCTACATGGTGTACCCTCAATATTGAAAAAATGTTGGATTATCAAATTTTTAGAATAAAATTGAAACCTTAGCCCAATACATCTCCAAGAGTGTAGAATTGAAAGGTGAAGGAATTTTAGATTTTTCAAAGCTAAGTGATCATTTTTTATTTTTTTCCCACAATAAATTTTTAAAAAATTAAAGGTTTGGACAATGCTTTCTAAGATGGATTGATCACTATACTATGTGTTGGTAGAATATTTTGTTGATCAGCGTACTGATAAACAAAATAGGTCTGATCAGCCAAAGTAGGAAGATTGGTCATCCAAATGTGTAGGTTTACCACATCAAAAGGGGAATAATCTCTCCTCTCATCAAGGGGAGGTTCCCAGTAGATATAATATATATATATATATATATATATATATATATATATATATATATATATATATCTGTGTGTGTGTGTGTGTGTGTGTGTGTGTGTGTGTGTACACACACACACTCAAGGGTAGGACAAACCATCCATCTCTCTTTTTTTAGAGATGATGCATGTGAATCAAATGAGAAATCTCAAGGTAAATGATAGAAATCACTCCTCTTCTTTCATCATTACTATTCAGCAAACCACAAGAATACTTTAGGTAGTAATTACAAAATGTAACCAAGGACGTAGTAACTAGCAAATTGAGATGTAGCACAAAGTCTCCACCTAAATTGCCCAAAAATGAGATATGAAGTACAATGAGGGCACAAAGTTGTCCCAAGGTCCTTTACATAGAAACAAAAAGAAAACACACTAAAGGCAATTATGGGGGCACAAAATCTCTCCACAGTTGACTTCATGACACCTTCCTGACTACTTTTACTAATTTTTCTTGTTGAATTAAAGGAAAATAAAATATATTAAGTAAAAAGACATAAGAATAGTTTCCCCAACAATAAAGATATCACAACACAAAGTCTAAAAAGTCACTTGCTTTCTTATTCCAATAACAAAATATGATCAACAATCTAAGCTCAAAGTCTCTGTAATGCCTTTCAATTTGGGTAGAGTTTCATTTCTGATTGTCAGAGAGAGAGATCTCTATTTACAATAAAAGAGAGTCCCTTATATAGCCTCTTCAAGAAGGACTCAGAAACAGTAACACATCATGTTGCATTGAAATTTGTTAAAAAGACAAGCTAGAATTTAGGGGCATCTACCCATTTGCTTTTCTCAATGTAGAAAAACAAGTCATGCTATTGAAAGTTTGAATCTTTCAATGTCCACCTGGCAATCTGATCCTTCTTCATCATTCCTCCTTTTCTAGTTAATTGAATCGGGTCCTTGATTCAAATTGATACTCTATTCTTTAGTTTCTTCCTGGTGGTCTTGGCCTCAAATCCTTTGAATGCATTTGGGTCCATAGATTTAAAACTACAAGGATCAATAGCTATTTCATTGTCATAACTTTGACATATGTGGGAACGTCACTTTCCTTAGCAATTCCTTTACTTCTGTCATTTGAGCTTTCCCAGAAGGGACCTACCTTTTGATCCTTAAGAAATGATCTACTTTGGGTTGGGAAGAGCCCCCCACAAGGGTACTTGCCCTTCAAGCGGTCTTCAGATGGCCTTCAGGTTTATTTATTCTGGCAGGTCGCTAAGTCATTTGTTTTGCATCCTCCTGAAGGGAAGGTGACCCTTCGGCTTCAGGGAAGTGTCCTTCAATTTGGTAGCTAAGAGTCCCTCACAAGGGCACCTGTCGTTTGGGGTCCTTTGATGGCCTTTCGGCATCTTTTAGAGCTTTCTCGTGGGCTTTTTCTATGGACACTTTCTGGTGGGCTTTTTCTACAGACATATCCCATGGACAAAAAGTCTACAAAAATTTTCTCGCAGACAAAAAATCTGCAAAATTTTTTGGATTGCTTTATCTTTTGAAATTCCTTTGGGCTTTCCTCTCATAGCTTCTTTCTTGAATTCCTTTAGACTTTTTGTCTGAAGGAATTATGCCTTAGACTTTTTAAACTGCATTAAACAAAAATTTGAAAGAATTTATCTTTTGTGGCTTCTTTGAAAATGACCCTTCTTAAGGGTGCTTTTGTCAACCAAGTGCCCTCTGCAAGGGCACTTGTCCTTTTAGAAGCTCTCTTAAACTTTTGCATTGAACCGCTCCTTTGAACCATTGTGTTGAACCAAGCTTTGAACCAAGCCTTAAACCCTTTGATTGAACCAAGCCGATGAACCAAGCTTTGAACTAAGTTGATAAACCAAGCTTTGAACCGATTGAATGAACCAAAGCATTGAACCAACCTTTGAACCAAGCTTTGTTCAATGGTTCATTCCCTTTGATTTGGCTAAGTCCTTTTGATCCTCATTAAACCAAATGCATTGACCCTGTTGAACCTTGAACTCGTTGAACCTTTGAACCAAAGTGATTTAATGGTTCAACGGTTCAATGTTTCAAGCCTTCTTCTCTTTGATAAGTGTTTTGAAGCTATTGAACCTTGAAGTGGTTGAACTTTGAACCTTGATGAAGTGCTTAACTCTTGCTGGTGATGTTGAACCTTTGAACCTATTGAGCCCATTAAACCAAAATGGTTCAAGGTTCAATGGTTCAATGGTTGGATCCTTGCTTAGATGCTTGCTGATGGACATTTTCAATTGAACCAAGGCATTGAACCAATCCCAAAAATGACAAAGTGCTAGAAATTGATTCTTTTGATTGAACCTACCTGTAGAAGCCTTTGAACCTATAGAAATGAACCTGCCTACAGAATTTATAAAAACCAAGTGCATAGTTTTCTCTAACCTTGAAAGAGTCTATAGAAATCAACCTATGAAGCCCATTGAACTTAGCCTGCAGAGTCTGTATATTTTATTTTCCTGTAGAGTCCGTAGATTTCTCTTCTTTTAGAGTCCATAGATTCAAGCCTGTAGAGTTCATAGATTCAAGCTTGCAGAGTCTGTAGATTTCTAAGAAGCTTGAAAAATGAGGAATTTGAATGCCTAGGACAAATTTTGAAAAGGGAAGAGACAATTTTGGTCTGTAGGACCAAAATAGTTCAAATGTTGTCCCAAAAATGAGTGATATTTTTGGGTGACAACAACTAGTTCCAGTTAGGGAACTTCTATCAATTGTAAAAAAAAATTAAAGGGAGTAGAATCCAGAATCTCCAGTATCTTCATGTGTACCATTGGGCTATGGAGTCATGCTACCCAAAAATGAAAGGCATCATAAAAGGAAACAAATAAAACAAAATAGAATTAAAAACTATACAAACATACATATGTATAGATGAACTGATATGATACTTAAAGAATTAAAGTATTTCAGATGCTACTTCTTGAGAGATAGTTAAAATAGTGCTCTATCCTGATAAAATAACAAGAAGGCATTTTGTCCCTAGAAATGGTGACGGGTGAATGGAACTCTCCACCAGGAAACCAATTTTTTAAATCTTTCTCTTGGCTTTTTCTTCTTTTTGTCCCATGGCAGGATGTGGTCTTCAAACTAAAAACCATAACTCCTTGCTTTTTTTATGAAGGGTTCCTTTGCCTAATTTTGATTTGCAATAGCATGGTCCATTAACATAATTGGTTGTTCTTCTGGTTTAGTCCAGCACATGATTGGATTGTCCACATCAAACTCCTGACAAACTATTAGCTTAGCATCTCCTTTGATGTGGAGGAGTTTGATATCTTCATCTTGAACAATCTTCAATCCAAGCAATAGAGTTTCACATCTAGCTATGTTGTTGGTGTTGCTGACTTGAAAATTGCATGAAGGAAGAATATCTCCTTGAGGAGATATCAACATAGTCCCAACTCCATCATTGGTGGAAGAATTGCTACCATTGGATTTCAGGATCCAAGCATCATTAGAAGCTGATCTCCTATCAGATTTCTCTTCATTAGAGATGGAAGATCCTTCCTTATTTGTATTGTACCCTACCAATTCTCCTAAAGTCTTGTTTGGATCAATCCTTAGATTATCAGCTATAGGACTTTCATCTATAGAAACATGAACATCCTCTATGGTTAGAAAATAATTACCCCTACCTGAAGACTCAAATAGAATTTGTGCTGCAGGGGTTGACATTTTGGTGACCACATATTTTTCTTCTTTTTCAGGAAGCAAACTCTTAGTTACACCTTGGACAAGGATCCTTGCTTCAGACAGGTCCATGCTTAGTTCTCCTCCCACGTCCTTACAAAAAATTCATTGAAGAAAAATGCCATAGGATGCTAAGACATCAGCCACCAAGACAGTCATCTTGATTCTCTTGTCTAAAAGGGCTGCAAATGTAAATTAGGCATCTTTGATTTTCCCCAATAGTGGTACTTGCTTGTTCTCCATGGAGAAACATCTCCCAAAAGCTTTGGTCAGTGTGAGACCCAGAGACTTAGCTACTTTAGTAGGCATGACATTGTCAGATGCCCCAGAATCAATGATGTAATTGTTGAGTTGATAACCATTTATCAATAAGGAAACATAGAAATGTTCTATTTTCCTAGGTGCAACTGGAGGAGTAATGACAAGATTATTTAGAATGAGCATGTTTTTTGGGGAATCAAGAATTATTTTCTTAACCTCTTGTCTTGTATGGATGGTTTGGTTCTTGACACATTAGACCAACCTATCCAATTGATCAGGATTGGACTGCAAATATTCAAATTCAGGCATTTTAATTTTGGTCTTTTTGACATGACCAATTATGTCAAATGGCTGAATTAGACTAGGAACAGAGGAAAACATTTCAACCTTTTAGGTTTTAGGAGGGATGGGAGGAGGGCTAATTTGCAAAATTGAAGTAGAAGGTGAAGGTGAAATTGATGTACTTACCTTTTGGGTGATCACTAGATCCTTTGACTAAAAAGGTAGAGTGGTTCCATGCTTATCAATTGTAATTATTGGTTGAGGTTGCTCCTCTATCTTCCCTTTATCAGCTTGCTAGACTGATTGGTTCTTGGACCTGGTAAATACTGCATATGATCCATCAATAGCTTCTCCTTTGCTTCTGGGTTCAGCTTGGTAGTTCAAGAAACCAATGTGGGAGTCACCAGCTCATTCTTCTTGATCCTCTGTGAAGAGATCAGCATCATTTTCTTGCTCAAACTCAGGTTGGAAAGAGAAAGCATGTTCTATTTCCAAATATCCAACTGTTGAGTTGGCTGGAGGAGCTTCAAGGGCAAGTTTCCCTTATGGGGTAGGAAGATGACTTGGCTGCCCTTGATTCCTAGCAGCATTGTCTTGATATGACTGATTGGGAAATGTCCTTCTTTGCGTATCTCTGTATGAAGGAGTAGAAGACATTCCTTGTGCCATTTGTCTTTTCAAGGCTAGTAGTTCATTTGCCAGCTTTTGCATCATTGGATCAATGGTGCCTGTAAATGAATATTCAGAAGATGATGAGGATCTATTTTTGTTTGGATCTCTTCTTATCTTCCCTGCTAAGATGAGATCATCTTCTACTTCAGTGGACAAAAGTTGAGCTGCAACAAGATCTATTTTACCATCATGTCTCAAAAGAAAACTTACTTCATGTAACTAAGAATTAATGAGGATGCATTTGAGATTCTCAGCTGTAGGTCGAGCAATTATAGGAATTTTGTTCCTCAGTTTGTCAAATTTGGCTATGAAGTCTCTCATTGGTTCATGAGGCTCTTTCTTCATCTGTGTAATTTGAGCCAAAAGTGCATGTGAATCTTTTGCAAGTTTGAATCTGGCTTCAAACTTAGCTTTGAGGGTATTCCAATCAATTACTAATCCAGCTTGCAGATGGTAGAACCAGTCTACAGCAACACCTTGTAGTGTCTTCATAAATAGCTTGACTGCTACATCTTCAAATTCTACTCCAATTACTCCACAAGTTATGCTAAAAGCTACAATGTGTTCATCAAGATGAACCTTCCCATCACCATAGAATTTGGGAAAATTCATCCTTGAACTGCTTAGAAGCTCATGTAGAGGTGGAGTAATATTGAGAGGACCAAAAGCATTACCCTAAGGGCCTTGAACTGCCATTATAGGATTAGGAAAAGGAGGAATAACAAATCTCATATGGGTAATTATTGACAAAGCTTTATCAACAGCAGAAGTGGATATTTCATTTGGAAATGGAGATCTGACTTTAGTAGGAGGAAAGATCTTGGTTCATTAGAGATGAGATGGTGAAGGAAATAGATCAAAATCACTTTGCTATACTAGCTCAAATATAAGGTCAACAATACCTTTAGCCCTTTAGCTTTGTGTATAACTTAAATCTACCAGATTGTGAAATAAAAATAGAAAAGAATTGACCTTGCTTCAGTTTAAATCTTGAGGCTTTAAATTGTGCACTCTTTCCCAGTAGCTCTAGTTTTGTAGACAAGATAAAATAATAGAGGTGGAGGAAGATGGTAAGGCTATAAATGGATAATGGGTAAGACAAGTAACAGAGTTGTAAGAGTTTATAATGGATAAAGGTTATAATGATAATGGGTTATATCCCTAGTGGAGTCGTCAAAAAATGTTGGTTGAATATTTTGTCGATCAACGTAATGATAAATAAAATAGGTCTGATCAGCCAAAGTAGGAAGATTGGTCATCCAAATGTGTAGGTTTACCACATCAAAAGGGGACTAATCTCTCCTCTCATCAAGGGGAGGTTCCTTGTAGATATGATATATATATATATATATATATATATATATATATATAAATAGAAAATAATACTAAAGGGTAGGACAAACCATCCATCTCTCTTTTTTCAGAGATGATGCCTGTGGATCAAAGGAGAAATCTCAAGGGAAATGATAGAAAGCACTCCTCTTCTTTCAAAATTACTATTCAACAAACCACAAGAATACTCCAGGTAGTAATTACAAAATGTAACAAAGGATGTAGTAACCAGCAAATTGAGATGTAGCACAAAGTCTCCACCTAAATTGCCCAAAAATGAGATATGAAGTACAATTAGGGCACAAAGTTGTCCCAAGGTCCTTTACATAGAAACAAAAAGAAAACACACTAAAGGCAATTATGGGGGCACAAAGTCTCTCCACAATTGACTTTAGGACACCTTTCTGACTACTTTCATTAATTTTGCTTGTTGAATTAAAGGAACAAAAAATATATTAAGGAAAAAGACATAAGAATAGTTTCCCCAACAACAAAGATATCACAGCACAAAGTCTAAAAAGTCACTTGCTTTCTTATTCTAATAACAAAATATGATCAACAGTGTGAGTTCAAAGTCTCTGTAATGCCTTTCAATTTGGGTAGAGTTTCATTTCTGATTGTCAGAGAGAGATCTCTATTTACAATAAAAGAGAGTCGCTTATATATCCTCTTCAAGAAGGACTCGAGAATAGTAACACATCATGTTGCATTGAAATTTGTTAAAAAGATAGGTTGGAATTTAGGGGGGCATCTACCCATTTGTTTATCTCAATGTAGAGAAACAAGTCATGCTATTGAAAGTTTGCATCCTTCAATGTCCACTTGGTGATCTGATCCTTCTTCATCATTCCTCCTTTTCTGGTTTATTGAATTGAGTCCTTAATTCAATTTGATGTTCTGTTATTTATTCCCTTCCTGTTGGTCTTGCCCTCAAATCCTTTGAATGCATTTGGGTCTGTAGATTTAAAACTACAAGGATCAATGGCTATTTCATTGTCGTAACTTTGACGTCCATGAGCACATTGCTTTCCTCGATAATTCCTTTAGTTCTGTCATTTGAGCTTTCTCAGATGGGACCTGCCTTTCGAGCCTTAAGAAATGATCTGCTTTGGGTTGGGAAGAGCCCCCCACAAGGGTATTTTCCCTTCAGGTGGTCTTCAGATGGCCTTCGGGTTTCTTTATTCAAGCGGGTCGCTAAGTCATTTGTTTTGGATCTTCCTGAAGGGAAGGTGACCCTTCAGCTTCAAGGAAGTGTCCTTCAATTTGGCAACCGAGAGTCCCCCACAAGGGCACCTACCCTTTAGGGTCCTTCGGCAGCCTTTTGACATCTTTCAGAGCTTTCCCATAGGATTTTTCCACAGACACTTTCCCACATGATTTTTTCATGGACATTTCCTGTAGACAAAAAGTGTGCATAAATTTTCCCGCAGACAAAAAGTCCAGAAAAATTTTCCCATGGACAAAATGTCTGTAAAAATATTCTAATTGATTTATCTTTTGAAATTCCTTTGGGTTTTCCTCCCATAGATTCTTTCTCAAATTCTTTCATACTTTTTGTCCGAAGGAATTCCTTCAGACAAAAAGTCTGAAGGAATTATGTCTTAGACTTTTTCAACTGCCTTAAACAAAAATCTGAAAGAATTTACCTTTTGTGGCTTCTTTAAAAATGACCCTTCTGAAGGGTGCTTTTGTCAACCAAGTGCCCTCCATAAGGACACTTATCCTTTGGGAAGCTCTCTTGAACTTTTGCATTAAATTGCTCCTTTAAACCAATCTGTTGAACTAAGCTTTGAACCACGCTTTAAACCAAGCCTTGAATCCTTTGATTGAACCAAGCCGATGAACCAAGCTTTGAACTAAGCCGATGAACCAAGCTTTGAACTGATTGAATTAACCAAAGCATTGAACCAACCATTAAACCAAGATTTGGTTCAATAGTTCAATGGTTCATTCCATTTGATTTGGATAAGTCCTTTTGATCCTCATTGAACCAAATATGTTGAACCTATTGAACCTTGAACCCGTTGAACCTTTGAACCAAAGTGGTTCAATGGTTCAAAGGTTCAATGGTTCAAGCCTTCTTCTCTTTGATAAATGTTTTGAAGCCATTGAACCTTGAAGCGATTTAACTTTGAACCTTGATGAAGCACTTAACTCTTGCCGATGACGTTGAACCTTTAAACCTGTTGAGCCCATTGAACCAAAATGGTTCAAGTTTCAACGGTTCAATGGTTCAATGGTTGGATCCTTGCTTAGATGCTTGTTGATGGACATTTTTGATTAAACCAAGGCACTGAACCAATCCTAAAAATGACTAAGTGCTGGAAATTGATTCTTTTGATTGAACTCGCCTGCAGAAGCCTTTGAGCCTGTAGAAATGAACCTGCCTGTAGAGTCCATAGAAACCAAGTTCGTAGTTTTCTCTAACCTTAAAAGAGTCCATATAAATCAACCTGTGAAGCCCATTGAACTTAGCCTACAGAGTCCATAGATTTTCTTTTCTTGCAGAGTCTCTATATTTCTCTTCCTATAGAGTCTGTCGATTCAAGCCTACAGAGTCCATAGATTCAATCCTACAGAGTCCGTAGATTTTTGAGAAGCTTGAAAAATGAGGAATTTGAATGCCCAAGACAAATTTCAAAAAGGGAAGAGACAATTTTGGTCTGTAAGACCAAAATAGTTCAAATGTTGTCCCAAAAATGAGTGATATTTTTAGGGGACAACACTATGGACTACCTTAAGTTTGAGTGAAATACGACATGATTTTATTCTTACTAATTTAGGGAAAATAGTAATTTTGCGCTTAGTGGAAGATGGGAGAAGTTTTAGTCCATTATCATATATAAAGTCAAATTTAAGAAACAAACTTGAAAAAAACTTGGAGACTTGTTTGAGGCTCTATATAACTACATACAATGTCCTTAATTTTTCTTTTGATATAACTCTTGAAATTTGGTAGTCTACATCTGAAATAATAGGATTGAATAATAATTCTTGAAACCCACTACACTCAAATTGTTATGGAGTACTAGATCCAAGTCTAATTTTTTTTGAAGAGAATACAAATAACAATTATCAAGAACAAAATAAAGCAAAATGGCATGATGAAATATTAAATTTAGGCATCTAAAATAAGATGTTGATCAAGGAAGGACAATAGATATTGTGATCCCCAATAGTTTTCCATGGATTCATATAACCAGATTGTATTTTGATAATTAATACTTGATGACTCTAATTTTAATGAAAAAATTCTCATACTTTATTATAAAAGCATGTATTTTTATGTTCTCTTTGATTAAGATAACATGTATATAACAGTTGAAAATTCTATTATAGATATGGATAAATATATTATAGTGTTCCATTATTAATTTATACCAAGTACATGTAATTTTTTGTTATGTTTGATTAAGTGAAAATATTTATAAACTATAATATAGAGCTGCATTAGTGTATTTTGATGTTCCCTTGTTATTTTAGACCAAAAGTATTTGAGGTATCTATAGTGTAATGACCTATAATTATCTATATTAGACCAATAGCTTCCCTTTCTTCAATATCTTCCATAAATGACTACAAAAATCAAGAAAAACATCACATATGTATTTGAGTAACTTCCATAAATCCCATAGGTGACATGCTGGACTGAATTTTTTTTTTCTCGGCCCTTGAATATGCATGTGCCAACTCACTAAATAATGGGGTAATATCTCAACATTAATCCATGTAGATTTCATTCCACCTGCACTACATTCAATGCTATAAATAAAGAATACATTAGATATGATAATTTACGATGTGAATTTATTTATGTCATTTAATACTTTTAACACTCCCTACTTTTTTAAACCTTAAAGACGTAGAAATTTAAACTTACTAGTTTGTAATTATAGTTTTAGTTATTTATTATTAAGTTTTTTAGTCATTAAAACCATATAATGAAAGAGCATGTTTGTTTTACTCAATTTTATAAATGTGTTAAGGACTACTTATGTCTTAGGACATAATCAACTGAAGGTAATATTTATATTTTGGTTGGCATGGTTTGTCAATTGAAGTAAAATAATATTTGAAAAGTCATTATTGATTATGGATGTGGTTATGACCTTTTGGTAGACCTTATTATATAATTTATAATTTTATAACTATGAAAATGTTTTGAATTATTTTTTTGGTCATGTCATCCTCACCATTCATAGTTGTCTTACCCTATGTTCCCATAGTTATATTTTACTCTATACTCTAATTTTTTTCTCACAATTTTTGTTATAATTGTTTTATTATATTATATGCTTGATCATTTGATATACTTACAAAAGTTTTTACTCAATTTATACTAAACATTTCACATGATCTTATCATATTTAATACACAAAAAGAGTCATGGAGAACCATATTTTGGGGACATAAAAGAAAATGAGAAAAAAACATCATTGATTTAAACCTCTCCCATAATGTCATATTTAATCTTGATCATGTTACATACACTTATTTACTACTTTTGGCAATGTTGAAACATGATCCACTAGGTGGAGGATTTGTTGAATTATTTTTGTAGCCTTCATAGCTATTGTGTATAACCTTAATAAATAAGAGATAGATGTATTGACTATGAAGCTCATGTCTTTAAAATACATCCATCCATATAAACTATAGATAGGTTATCATAATTTTTTTTTTTCAAATGTTTAAGGTAATAAATATATTTTAGCTGGCTAGGTTTGTTATGTGAAATAAAATAATTTTTGAAAGGACAATATGGATATAGTTAATACATTTTTGTAGACTTTATTATATAATTTTTAATTTTAAACTATGAATTTTTTTGAATACTTTCTTTTGTTATGTCATCCTCGCTTTTCATAGTTATCTTTACCTCTAGCCCCCCAGTCATTTTATACTCTATATTATGGTTTTATGTCACTATTTTTCCTATAATTACTTTATTTTATTTTCTGGTTAGTTTTTTGAAAAAATTGATGAGGTATGTACTCAATTTATACCATACCACCTTATTAATTAGCTTAACCATTGTTTCTTAAGTTCAAATTCATCATCAAATTTGGATGTCCATATTAGAACACTAGAGCTCCATGCCAAAGTCTATGATGTTTAGAAATCCTAAAAGATCCTTACTACTTGAAGTTAGATATGCCAAATCCATGTGTCCTGGAGTTAATTTATGATTGTAAAATCCTCATATTATATCATATTTAGATAATAGAATAAATAATCTCAATTAATCCATGGGTTATGTATCTATAATACAATTTTATCATTTTTTGTTCAAGATAACAAATCTACAAAATTTAATAGTGATAAAAATGATGCCTCTAGAGTCATAACTACAACCATTAGCTACATTATGTTAATGGTTATTGACCTCAATAAATGAAAAATATTTGATATTTTAAAAGCACATAATCCAATGACTAGGTTGGTCTTATTGAATTACACTTTTTATAGTTATCTTTCCCTATGGTCCCATAGTCAATTTATTATTTAAACTCTATACTGTATTTATTTTCACAATTTTTACTATACTCCGTTTATTATATTATCTAGTTTTCATTTACCACATACTTATTTTAAAAAAACAAGAAACTAATTTCATTTTATAAATAATTTCATGCAAGATACTTCTTTCAAATAATGCATGAAGAACAAACTAAATAAACACAATAGAACCCCATGATGAAACAACCCCCAAAAAATTTTTTAAGTATCATTGGTTTTAGACTACAAACTGGCATTGTGTGTTAAACCCAACATAAATTGATGAGAATGAGACAACATCAAAGTGGACTTGCACTGAAAGGTGTTTCCAATTAGCACACTATTAGCCAATAGAGACATGTATCTAAAATTAAGTTACTATTAAAGACTTTTTTGTGGAAGTATGTCCTCACCAAGGAGTATATAGTTTGGGGTATATCATTGTGCATGTACATAATGATAATATATAAAATATATACAATGTAGGTTACTCCCACCAATAAGACTATTTAGTCGTAAGTTAACCCTACTCCATATCTTGGGAGTCTAGTAGGTCCCCTTTAAGAGTCGATGATACAACAACTCCACAACATTGAACTTGATGTTAAATACAAGCAACAAAGATTATATATATATATATATATATATATATATATATATATAATCTTGTGTCTTTAAATCATTCAATACTAGATGGTCCAAGGTGGACCACATTCATAGCCACTTAGATTGGTATATAAGGGAATCCTATCAACTAGTATGAGGGACCCAATCGATTTCTAATGTAACCCATAATAGATCAAACAACTCCATAGAGCTATTTGTCAAGATTCCATAAATCAAATCTCAGATCTAGTAGCCATACCACCCTACAATTTCTCTATGGAGCTTATCTTAGAGTCAAATCATTACTCGTACAAGGAATAAAATTATCATAACATAGTTTTATCATTAACAAGGAGTCTAATAATTCTGTTAGTCCCATAAGTCCACAAATAATTATAAATATATTGTCAACCAAGTAACATCAATTGTTACTTTTGACATTCAAGCCTTATACACAATTTTACCCATAAGATTTATTAAATGTTTCAATGATCAATTTAGGTTTCATAAAAACATATTCATCTACATCTAATATAAATCTATCATTGAGAGATCATAACAATGCTTAATGATTCCACCTTCTCATACTTAAGCATTTTAGCAACAAGAGTGCATATAATGGCTATAATGGCTAACTCCAAGTGACTCAATATATAGATGCCAATACCCAAACTAGTCAACATATTCATGGCTCAATATGGAAGGGAAACATGGACAACTATGTATTTGACTAAATCTAAATTATATTTCAATAGGGTATGATAAATTTAAAATCAAAACATCTTCCATAGTTAATTGCTTCAGGAATTAGTGAATCTGAAACAATATTTTAGTTATAAGTGATTAACACTTGATTCTTAAACATAAATGCCACATGCCAAGTTTACCTATATGTAGGTAGGTGTACTAAGTGTAAATGGACATGATAACCATCACATTCTAGTCATGCATATACCATGCAATGTCTATTAATCGAACTAGATCATTATATGAGGTTTCCCTATAATAAAATGGTATAACCAATGAAATGAGGGATTCTTGATCAAACACCCATTAATCTTAACAAGTTATTATGGTTTTAGAAAACTTTACCATATATGAGGGTCTTATCCATACACTAAAATCCATATTTAAACTTTTATAATCAATGAGCAATACCAATAAGTAACGCAAACATAATACCCATAGACATGAGAGTAATTTTTAGCTATTCATTAAGGATTAACATGTTGAAGTAAGTCAATCCATAAGAATAAGATAGCTAAAACTATGGTTGTATGTAATCCCTTTATTATCTAATTTGTCATGAAGGCATGTTCAACTGATACATAGATAATTCTAGCGATCTCACAAGAGTTTTACATTTTTAATTGAGAGCATTTCTAGTAGTAAAAAGAAGTCCATAATGCCTCTTCCTTTCATTTACGAATATAAAAATCACAATGAAGAAAAGAACCCCTATTATGTGGGCAACCCAATTTAAAAATGCTAATCACCAAGTTATTGTATTACATACATAATATCTCCTTAACTAGATTTATGGTTAGAAACCTTTATCAAAATTTTAGCTATTAAATCCCACTCTTCATACTTATTAGAATAAATAGAAATTTAAGCTGAAATCAATAGCACAACAAAAATATAAATTTGCATTCAAGAGCAATTCACAACCTTGTTCATATTGTTGTAATCTCCATCACAATTTGTATAATTTTTAAAAAACAATCAGGAGCTTCAATTTAACATATAATATTAATTTAAGTCAGTTGCCCCTCATGTGAACTATAACAAAATGACATTGTATTTTTTAATTTATATGCCCACATGATAAACATTAAAACATTAGTGAATACAAAGTTAAGAGTATCTTCATGTTGAATCAACTATCTCTAAATAACAAAATAAATAATATTCCTTCAATTCCATCATGTAAATACAAGAGTACCATATTAAAACCATTCAATCAATATTTAATGTCAAAATTATATGGGTGAGTCAATAGACTACATAACTGATGAAAATCAATAATCACGTTTTTCCAACACTCTGCACTTTTTCCATCATTCATTCATTCACCAAAAATCCTTTGGAAAATCATGAAACAATGGTTATAGGATCCTTATAATGGTTCATGGATCTTGTCACCTTAGATGTGCTTCTTATAATTATTGCAAACCTCTCATCTCATTCAAAACCTTTTACAATGCATTAATTCACTTCTATACAACTCTGCTTGCCTTTTGACCAAACCTTATAGCCATTTTAAGTTGAATTTCTTTATGTATAGTGTTTTATAGATGCCAATAAAAAAACTATACTTAATTTTAGATACCCTTTTTCTTATACTATCTATTCACCAAGTAACGCCCAACCACTCTTTCACTACATCACTTTTCTAATTGATTTTATGTCACTATTAGGTCTCTTTAGGTATATTAGGTAGCCATTGCTAACACAGTCTCTTGATCTAGTAGAGGTACATATAGATACACAAAAAAACATTAAAATATTTTAGTATGCCATATTTCCTAAAAGATGATCATGTTCTAGACATTTCCACTAGATACTTTCTTCATAATATAATTTTATAACTTACTACCCTAACCTAGGGTTTCAGTGCTCTGTCACAACCCGAGATGACTTAAAATTATCCTAAAGGAATCCTTATGATTTTAAAACCTTTAAATTCCATTTTTATAGTCTTTCTAACATACCTACACCTTTCCAATGGTCCAACTTTTATTTTTTTATTCTTACATATGCTCCATTCTAGATTTCATAGGTTTGGGAACACACAGTCTATTTTTAGGTCTCACAATAGGGGTTAACAAAGCTTATAGACTTATTACCAATGTTGAAACTCTCCTCTAACATTATAAATTACTACACAATAATGTAAACCTCTACATAACTCAATCTTGAACCATTACTCAAGATTCTTGACAAACTTACTACTCAAAATACACACTTAGATTACTTGTGTGCCAATAAAAATGTTTAAACTAATAAAAATTACCTATGTTTTTATTTGAAACACTACTCAAGAGGTTTTAAACTATCATATGGTCACTCTTTTCCATCTTCCACCATAGGAAGTTCTGTGTATCTCATTTTTCAATCACTCAAAACATGTTTCTTGACTATGTTCTGCCACACATAATACAATACATAGTCTAACGCAGAAAAGATTAAGTTTAGGGATTTGAATACTGATAAATCACTAAAAAATTATGACATATTTAATCATTACTACCATCTATTTTATTTATCAATAACACTACTCTCAGCAATCAATAACTTCCATCAAGTCTGACAACTATTATGGAGGACTTACAAATACTCTTTGACTGTCTTACAAAATAACACTGTGTTAAGATTGGAATAATTACTCCATGTAGAATCAAATACATATATTTACTATATGGTCATTTAAAATAACTTTAGTCATGATAAATAATAAGGATAACTCACATAAAGAATAATACATTCATCTACAACTTTTATTCATAACAAAAGGACTCACATAGTCCTATACATTATCATGGTAGACCTTTACTCCTTTCAAAAATATCTACAATGTTTTATCTTCCTAATTCTCTTTATTAAAATCACACACACATGGTATACCACTCATTAGGATTTCTATAGACTTGTATAACACCTACTAACCATTTATTGATTCAAGAAACTTCTAATAAAGCTTGCTCCCATATAGGGTGGTGAAATTCATAACTGCCACCTCACACCTTAACCTAAAATATTGACTCATAACCCCATTAAAGTACCTTTTATGAGACCTTAAAATTTATATTATAACATTTCCATCATTACATATCATTACCACTCACATAGACCACCTAAACATCTTAAAAATCTAATAATCACTTTTTCATGGGAAAACTAATTTTGGACTCAAATTAAAATTTCACTCACAAACATAACACTAAGGCACATATTACACAAATATTGATCATTCCTAAGATTCCATTGCATCATACTCCCAAGGGGATAAAATAAATTGACACCCATATTCTTCTTCAATCAAATTTTCATATAAATGTGTATTCTCTTTACTGCCACATCTATGTCTCTGC
This sequence comes from Torreya grandis, assembly GCA_037957365.1. Lineage (NCBI taxonomy): Eukaryota > Viridiplantae > Streptophyta > Pinopsida > Cupressales > Taxaceae > Torreya > Torreya grandis. Next base: position 997,342 of record JARHVA010004656.1, read on the forward strand.
TTCCTCATCTATGTTATCCTCTATTTTTTCTCATAATACTTCTCATATTTATAATTGTACCTACATTTATTCTTATTGCTTTGTATTCTTTCATAATTCTCTTCAATATTCATGGCATTCAATAAAAGTTATCATTCCTTATCCATTATGTCTTCTATCAATTCTATTTCATCTTGTTCATCAGCATACCCTATCCATGTCATATTATTTACCTTATATGGTGACCATTCCAAGGTTTCATGCTTTCCTCTATTATTTTTCGTATCATATTCTATCTTGATGTCATCCACTATAGCTACTTTGTTCTTGACTATCAAATCAGTGAACTCATCATTTTTCCTCTCATCTTCATGGATTGGTAAATTAGTCGTATCCTCCTTTACATGTTCATCACCTTTCTCGATCACTTCATGTGCCTATTTATTCTTCTCCACTAATCCAATTTAATACTAAAACAAAATTATTATATATTTATACAAAATATCATCATTATCTTCATAATATTCATCAAAAATTGCATTCAATGCATTACCTATTGCATTCTTGGTCCAACATTATTTCCTTTATGTGGCATGTTGTGTCTTCCTTTTTACCTGATATTTGATTTTCATCTCTCCACTCTTCTTCATCAAATAGTTCACCATCTTTTGGGTATGAAAACATTTCATCTTTAGTTGTACCTTAACTATTCCATTCACTAATTCCTTCTTCCTTATGGACTGCTATCCAATCAATTTCTTCATCCCAGTCATGCTCTTCACTATATATTTATTGACTTGAAATCAACCATGACAAATCAATGTTACACTAAAAATTTTGAGGCCCAATTTCCTCTCTCTTCTCTTCTATGAAAAGTTGTGTTTCCATCTTCTTCAACTATCTCTCCAAATGTTCTATTAGTTTTTGGTTTTCCATCTCTTGTATTCTTTCTCTAAAGTTTCACTTGACTCTTTTTCTAAGTTTGATTCCATATCTTATAATATATTCAGTCCATATATTTATTAAATCTCTTTATATCCTTATCAATGCATCCTTCATTTCTTGTATCTCTGTCTCATCATTCTCTCACTATGGCATTCAAATTTAACCATGTTTCTCACTTTTATTTCTACCTCTCCTTTCATTTTCATGTTTAGTACCTCACTTGGGTTCATACTCTTCCTCTTTTATTGGCCTCACTTGGACCACTTTATTTTGGTTCATAATTATAACCACTCTCACTCTCTATCTCAACCCTCACTATGTCCTTTCCACCTCTTGTCCTTCACAGTAAGACTGTTTTATCTTTCCTAAACTCTCTTTATTATCTTATCTCTTTAGATCTTGTTAAAATCTCTCTTGATTCAAGGATTACCACCATAATTCCCATATAATTAACATTCCCATCATGATCATAAACACAACCATGTCATCCTTAGCCAAGCCATTAATAAATCACTTATTGACTCATGTGTTACTTTGTGACATCAAGAAGAATAATTGGGAGTTATGAAAGCCATTATACCATTATATTTGGAAAACATATCCAAACTCAAGGTATAATTTTAGTTTTCATGGCTCATAGGGCCATTCATTAACAACCAAATAGTTATTTACAGCCTTGGTAATAGGTCTATCAACCCAAATCTATTCTTAATTTAGAATAAACCAATGGTATACCATTTTTTAAATCATAGTTGTACTAAGATTATCAAAATTTAGGCACCCATATAGGTGTGAATTTTATGTCTTTCTAACTAAAAACAACATTATCGACCATGGGAAAAACATTTCCCACCTCAATAATTGCCAACAAATATCTTTCATCACTTCCCAAGCACACCCATTCATAGCTATTAGATTATGAAAGAATGGAACATGTAACCTTTTAGTTTTTCCCATGCATTTAAGATCAATTTTTTTGATATAGAACCAATTTCTCAGCTAGATATTCCTCTTATCTTAAGGAAACATTAATGCAAAAATTTGTAACTTCTAAGACAACAGTTGCAATTATACAAATCCATTAGGATTTTTAACACATTTCATAACCTGAAGAAATGTCTTTACCAACACATGTTATGACTTATGCATAAATTAATAAACATCCATTACAAAATGCTAACACAAGATAGTAACTCATTTTGTATGGTTAATTTTTATTCAATCATTACCATTTATAGGTTAGTGCAATGTCTTGCACCAACCATATTAAACACTAGAAAAGACACCCCAAGAATTTACATGCAACCCAAAGGCTTAAAACTTTCTCTCCATATCTTTGTTAGCTCACATGATGGTTATAGGGATATCAATCCCACATTCTTACTTTACTTACATCATTGTAGCATTTAAAAAGGGTACCCAAGATCCCAATTCTTCCTGATCAGGATTTATAATGATCCTCTCGATCATAAAACCAACATAAATTCTAGTCATGGTTAAAATAAATTAGAAATATATTCATCCTAGAATATAAATAGATCATGTATAACAAACTAATACCTTATGCACAACGTGTTTGGTCTCATAGGCCAACACATGCATATATTTTAGCAATTACCATCTTATTGATTTAGCATAAATATTCAAATTATAGGACCAATTAGTGTTTCATAATGTTTATAAAATAAAATTTCATCTATTTTATTTTAAAATAACCTGCATAATTTATAATCATAAGGCCACAATTATTTATGATGAACTCAAGACTAATATGTGGTTCTCATGGTGCACACTTTAAACAAATTAGGTGGTTGCTTCGTGCAAATGAGAAGAGTGGGTTTTCATCCTAAGAGATATTTGACTCCCTATCTCATACTCAGTCTAAACCATTATGTACCTAGTTTTTTTACCTACCCTCAACTTCATACTTAGATTAAGGCTCATAACCAGAATAGCAATGCAGGATTAGAAAATATACATCATTATACCTTCATATCTCAATAAAAGGATTTGATTCTGGATTAGGATTTATAGTACACAAGTTTTTTAAGTACACAATTTTAATTTTTATCAAAATAAGATCACATTCATAGCATAACATACATACTCAAACATCCAAACAACCAGATTGATAACATAAAATATTCACATGGTTAATCACTTTACACATCTCAATGGTATATAAAATTTATACAATGTATATTTATTAATTATCTACATAAGATAGGCACACATTTAGACATAGGTAGTTATGCCAAGGTATTTTTCACATTACAACATTTTAAAATATAGTGTAGTGAAGCACAAGGGTTCAAGATTCCCACTGGTCCATCTAATGTCTAAATGTCATCCACATGACATTAGATACTCATAAAATAGTATCAGATGATCATTATTAGGGATTTTATATTAATATCACCTCCTCTTAAGGAATGTTTTGTTCCAATAAGGCCTATCTACCTCTATGAGTTTTTATAATTTTACCAACAATGTTCACACATCATGGATTGATGGCTCATGATGGCTCATGTTATCTAATAATAAGAGATCCCAAAAAGATTCTTAAATTACCCAAGAAATTTAGTCACACTCAACCCACTATGACATCTAGGCTTGAGACATACCCTTATTCCTCTAGAGATACCATGCCTTAGCCTCATTGGATGACTTGCTTATGCAAGTTATCAATAGCCACCAAGGCATTGTCTCATGATTTCAACAAGTCTATTTCTCTACTGTACCAATTGGCTTAATATGACAAGTTAAAGTTTGAATGGTGATGCTTATTTTTATGCACCATTCCTTTGGTAAAGGGTGAGTGTATCCAAGGCTCAAGGTGAATGCTATATCATAATAATGGGAATTATAGTTTCCCAAATCAACAAGTTTAATTAGAGTTCATAATAAACATCCTCATGGATATAAAACATATCAAATATCACATTAGACATCCTCAAAGATTTAGAACATATCAAATATCATGTTAGACATCATCATTTGTGTCAACACATAGCTAAGTACTGAATAGGCATCCCCATGATTTCATAATTCATCCAAGATTAAATTAAACATCCCCATGGATGTGAAACACCTTCATGTTTATCATAACATCCTCATGTAATCAAACATATCCATGTTTAAAATATACAACATATATGTAAAACGTATCCATGATCAAAATCAACATTCCACATACTTATTCAGTTTAACATATTTGGAGTTACAAAGCCACCTACTTCTCTAATTTTACTCAACAGAGGACAAAGTATAAAAAATATGAAGCCTAACTCGACTGAAATGCATAAGTTTTCCACACCTCATAATTCTTATCCATTTCTAGGATATGCAATGGTTATAATCATCCAACCAAATAATGTTTTAGACATCAACACCTTATATATTTTTGCTTACAAGTCTATTACCTTAGACAAGCCAATGTTTACCAAGCATTTTTCATAGCATAAAATTTGTTGAAATAATTCCACCAGACATATATAGTGATACCTAGGCCAAGCCGTAATTTTCACCTACTTACCATGGCTATCCAATAATGCAACTACATGAAATTTATGTTAAACCATAACAATCTTGCTATATTTAAAAAATAGGTAAGGGGGAGCCTTGTTATCTATAAGAAAATTATTCTATGAAGATGGTTTTAATCTGATAAAAGCATCCACCTTGAAGTGTCATCCTATATTTAAAACAATCAACATTTGAGATCCTTTATAATAGTAGGATTTTCAACTAACTAAGAAAAAAATTCCAGTATTCTTTATCTAAATAATTACCAAAGGTTATCACATTCACTCAATTTCATAACTTTCCAATGGCTCAAGGTACTACATTTGTGAGAGGAGAGCTCAATATTTATTGACTCACTTAAGTTAATCATCCCTTTCATACCATATTAATCCATCCGAGTTTATGTTAAACACTCAGTCTTCCCTAGGTCATAATGTTCTAAGCATCTAGGGAAAACTCACCCATACAAGCCAAAGATAGATACTGAACATTATTATATTAGTTCTAAGAGAAAATATTTTATCACCTATCTCCCATTGACTTGCCGATACAAGTAAATGGTTGGTAGGTGAGGCTTTTCATGGCACAACTAGACTCAAGAAGGGTTAACCCAATCGAGGCTAGGGGCAATAGCAACTAACATTGATGAAATTTAGAATTTTTATAATCATTTCTTCTAGGATATTAAATAAACTTCCAACATACTATCATTTATAAAATGCCACCTTATTATCTACATCAAAAAGGCTAATTGATTTTGTGGATCACTTCACAACTCTATCTAGATAAAATAATTCATTACTCTCAGTTTAGCAACTTTTCAAGTCCCAGATTTCCCTAGAGTAGAAACCTGGCTCTTATATCAAATGAAACAACCCCAAAAACAATATTGGGTATCATTGGTTTTAGAGTATAAATCAGAACTATGTTCTAAACCCAACATAAATAGATGAGATTGAGACAACATCAAAGTGGATTTGCACTCAAGGGTACTCCCAATCGGCATGTTATTAGTCAACAGAGACACGTATCTAGAATTAAGTTACCAATAAAAAGTTCTATGTTGAAGCATGTCCTCACCAGGGAGTATATAGTTTGGGGTGTATCAATTTTTATGTACACAATGATAAACTATTAAATCTATACAATAATGGTTACTCCCACCAATAGGACTATTTAGTGGTCAGTTAACCCTACTCCTTATCTAAGGAGTCTATTATCTAAGGAGTCTATTAGGGTGTTGTTTAAGAGGTGATGAGATAACTAATCCACCACATATAACTTGATGTTAAATACAAACAATAAAGATTTATTATATATATAAACCCTTGATTCATTAAATCATTTGATACCAAATGGTCCAAGGGGGACAACATTCATAGCCACTCAGATTAGTATATAAAGGAGTCTTTTCAACTAGTATGAGGTACATAAGTGATTTCCAATGTAACCCACAATAAATTAGGCAATTTCATATATTTATTCATCAAGATTCCATAAATTAAATCTCAAATTTATTATCCATAACACCATACATTTTCTTGATGGTGCTTATCTTAGAGTCAAATTATTAATTATACAAGGAATAGAATTCTCATAGCATGGTTTTGTCATTAACAAGGGGTCTAACAATTCTTCTAGTCACATAAGTCCAAAGATAAGTATAAATATATTATAATCCAATTAATTTCAATGCCTACTTTTGACATTCAGTCCTTATACACAATTTTACCCATAAGATTTGATCAATGTTTTGATGACCAATTCAAGTTTAATAAATACATATTCAGATGAATGCAATTTAATTCTATAATTGAGATATCATATCAATCCTTAATTATTTCACCTTCTCATAATTAATCACTTTAGAAATAAGACTGTATAAAATGGTTATAATGTCTAGCTCTAGGTGACTCAAGATCTAGATGTCACTAACCAAACCAACCAACATATTCATGGCTCAATATTGAAGGGAGATAATGCCAACTACGTATTTTACTAAATATGAATTATATTTCAATGCGGTATAATTAATTTAAAAGTAAATTAACTTTCATACTTAATTACTTCATCAATAAGTGATTATTAACAATTGATTCTTAAACATAAACACCATATGCCAAGATCGCTTATATCTAGGTAGGTATACTAAGTGGAAATTGACATAATAATCATCGCATTCTATTCATGTAAAAAATTTATGATTTAATGCATATACCATGCAATGTATATTAATTGAACAAAATCATTATATGAGATCATCCTATAATAAAAATGTATAAGCAATGCACATAGGCTAGCTTGATCAAACATCCATTAACATTAAAAAATTAATATGGTTGTAGAAAACATTACCATCAAAGTTGTTTTTCTTCATACACTAAATTACATATTTAAACTCTTACAATTAATGAGAAATACCAATATGTAAAGCAACATTAATACCCATAGACATGAGAGTAGTTTCTATCTATTCATGAGGGATTAACATGATGAAATAAGTCATTTTATAGGATTAGGATAGCTACATATATGATTGTATATAATCCCTTTATTCTCTATTTATTCATGAAGGCATGTTAAATAGATACATAGATAATTCTAATGATCTCACAAGAGTTTTTCATGTTTGATTGCAAGCATTTCTAGTATAAAAACAAGTCCATAATGCCTCAAAAGGACTATTTTAGATAATCTTGACTTATGTCCCTCAAATTGGACTAGAGTGAATATTAGAACATGAATCTTTTCAATATATTCCAAATAAAATAGACTAGGATTATGGTAATGATTTGTATCTATTACCAATATATTTCATTGGAGATAATTTAAAACTATAAAATTTTGAAAAATTTAGTCTTATTTCTAATAGTTTTATTTGGATTTGGACTATTAATAAGTCCAAATTATTTAAAATGGTCCCTTACACTTTTCATTTAAGAATTAAAAAAATTGAAATCTATAAAAAAAAACCATATTATGAGGGTAACCCAATTAAAAAATGCTAATCACCAAGCTAATGTACTGCATACATAATTTATCTTTAACTATAATTATGGTTCACAACCTTTATCAAAAGTTTATCTATTAAATCCCACTATTCATACTTCTTAAAATCAAGAGAAATTTATGCTAAAATATATAGCTCAAGAATAATATAATTTTTCATTCAAGATCAATTTGTATACTTGTTCATATTGTTATAATCTCCTTTACGGTTTGTATAAGTTTTAACAAGCAATCAAGAGATTCAACTTAACACATAATATACCTTGAGGTGAGTTACCCCTCATGTCAACAATAACACAATAAAATTGTATTATTCACTTCTATATGCCCACATGATAAAGATTACAACATTAATGAATACAAAGTTATGAGTACTCATCATACAAATTCAACTATCTATAAATAACAAAAGATATAACATTCATTCAATTCCATCATGTAACTACATGAGTACCATATTAAACCATTCAATAAATATATAAATTCAAAATTATAAGAGGAAGTCAATAGACTACACAACAATGCCACATATATAGTCATAAGGATTATCTACATTATGAAACCATGGTGATTAATAATAAGTATATAACATAATAACATGATGAAACCATCAAGTACAATCATGAATATCCACTCTAAAAGAGATAAGTACATGATTTTTGAGGTGACTAATACCAAGGTATATCTTAATTATCCCAACCATTAATCACCATGACCACCCTAACCATGAGCTAGATGATGGCATCATGCACCTAGGTTTTATCTAAAAGTTATGAGCATATAGGTGACACATCCATGATACACCACACAATAGTCAAAAACTAAACAAAAATAAATAAACACTAGGTTGAGCACACATCCAAGACCACAAGTAATAGTATTTTATACAATACTCAATCCATACACAATGTAATAAAAGGATATTTATCTAAGACAACATAAGAGTTCTACTCAACTTATTGGCTTCAAACTCAAGAAGATAGATTTAAGTATAGATCTAAGTTCATGTTTTTTGAGATTTAGTGCTTTAAATGTCAAGATGTACATTTCTTCCCACAATTCTCATGCTTTCTTTAATTATCATACCAATCAACAACTCAATACTTTAACAAAAAATCCAACTATAGTAATACCAAGGAATAATATTGAATTAAATTCAACATGATATATAGTCTAGTCAAGAAGGCATTGTTTACCACCTACAAATGTGGATAATTATGACGACTAACCATGTTTAACAACATCTCACCTACAAGCATTTAAAATTATTCAAAATGTTATTAGTATCATACTACAAGGGATAAAATGAGTAAAATACAAGGGATAAGATGCTAAGCCCCACCATTAATAAAAGTAATAAATTACACTTATTCACCTCAATTTTAAAAGATAGAATAGGTAAGAAATTTATGACATTATCATATGGTGTAAATTCATAATAAAAACATTATCAATAATAAATAAGGAATATACATTTATAATTGACATCATAGTCCAAAAACAAAAACAAAAAAATCATTTGGCCTTTAATCATAGCCATAACTCAATAAAATGAACGGGGCTATAAAGTGGAGTTTGGAAATGATTTAAACAAGTGTAATTAATTAGTATAGAATTTAGCAGCTGCTAAAATTTAAAATACTTATCAACCATGAGTATCAACCCAATTTTTTTCAATAGTAGAGGGACATATAATGATAAATTATTGCCATGCCAAATAGTGATACAAACATCCATAGGGTAAAAATGTCCAAAACATCTGACTATATAAAATTTAAAATCCCTTAATATTAATTCTTTTCCTAAACCATTTTAATTCAAAATTTTAGGTATTCATTCTTACCCAAGTCCTAAAATAACTTTTTGTGCCAAGATCGATCTATAACCATGTTTTTATAAAATCTACAGGGTTTATATATCCATTAGCATTTTAGAATAGATCCAGAACTCTTGGTTATTCTATAATACCCTACATAACAAGGTTTTTTGAATAACCCAAGTAGGGAATACCCTACTACCCTATGACCATTTCATTCAATAAATTTCTAGCAAGTAAAATACACAAAGTCTACATGGGTGAGTTAGCCTAGTAGCCAAATAGTACTAAAATAAGAAAAATGCCATATAAAATTGAATTGATTCCATTGAGTATGCATATTTATTTGTTTACTTTGAATCAACTCCCACCCAAAAAATATTCAACAAAATTATTTGTCTAGTTTAAATGAGATTTTAGTATGTGACTTCATTAATTTTAAATAAACCCCAAATTAGAATAAATATCATTAGTTTTATTATTTTTTGAAACAAAGTTTTTGGTAAACTTACCTCAATAAAATTGTAATCTGATAGGGCTTAATTTACCTTCAATTTTGTGTCCCCATATCACCACATTCCTTCCCCACTCCATGGAGGAATCACGTTCCTTCGTAGCCATTATGGTTCTCTCTGTCTCTGCCTATATCCTTGCCATGTGGAAGAATGTCATGACCCTTAAAATAATTATATTTTCACCTGATAAACCCCTCCCCCATACTTACAGCATACTCTTGGTAGGGGTGCTATACTATAAGTTTTCCAAGGGATGGATGTCTGACAAAAGGGAGGGTTCAGGTATCAACCATGCCTCATAAAAAAATTTAACCAACAAATGTTTTTATATTTACCCTATTTTCAAAAAACTCCCTTTAGGCACCTAGTTAGAAATAATGATAAGCTTAAATTAATGGTGACAATGACAAGATCGACAAGATTATCCATGTTTTCAAGTCAAAATAAAAAAATACTAAGTTCAAGATAATAAGGACAATATTTATGTCATGTCCCCCCCCCCCCCATTAACAAAAAAAAAACTTAGATTTTTAACTCATAATCTGATATATATATTAGGAAGTCAAATTAATTCTTATGTCAAATCTAAAACAATAATGACAATGATAAATCATAACTAGTCTAAGCCATATCCCACACCAAACTAAGATTTTTTTTCAAGGAAATGAATAAATCCATGATTTATTAGGAAGTCAAAATGCCAAGACCAAACTCCTCCCCAAGGAGAGGTAAATTCATGGTATGCCAAGAGAGGTCAGTGGACCAAATGACAAGAGAAATTGGTAAAATAAGTCAAGCCCAATTATAAAATGCCAAGAGTAAGCTTACACCATGAAAATATAAATATAAATAAAACATGCCTATGAAAATAAATAGTATATGATACATTAATACAAAAATATCCATTTTCATATAGTGAAAAAAACACATCAGGGGTTAAAGGGAGGTAATGGCTCAAATCGTGATCAAACCATGCCAAGGTTAACTACTTCAAAATTAAACATCATGGTTTACATCCAAGACTACCAAATTAATTAATAGAAGGAAAAGTAGTTTAATAGTGAAATGAATATTCAAACATAATCTTGAACATTACAATTACATTCAAGCACATGAGATAATATATTATACCATAACTCAATAAATTTGATTAAAATGAAAAATAACAACATAAATGAACTTTCAAAAAATGACATGAAGACAAATAAAATGAAGTGACCAGAATCAAAGACTCAATATGAACCATGGTTGTAACTATCACCTTGGTATTTTACCTATTGGTATGAACCCAAATGGTTATAAACTTTCATTATTTTCCCGACACCCAAAGTCCACCAATGATCCTGGCTCACTTGACCTATTTTTGTAATCACTAAACATAACATCAGTAATACCTGCTTCAAAAATATACATCCATAGTAATAATATCTAATATGAATAGAATAAAATAATATATAATAACTAAAATAGGCATATACACCAGTTGAATAATGAATCATAATCAATATCACAATGTCCCAAAATAGAATAATCCACTATACTATGTAGTCAAAAGACCAATCAAGCTAAGATGATTTTGTAAGGTCAACATACCAATAACAACAAAATGCTTCTCATGGTGGGATCATAACACATGATCATATTTTATTTTGTTTTTAAATGTTTAAGGTAATAATTATATTTTGGTTGGCATGGTTTGAAAAATAAAATAAAAAAATATTTGAAAGGCTAATTTAGATATGGTTAAATTATTTTTATAGATCTTATTATATAGATTATAATTTTAAAACTATATAATTATTTGGAATTTTTTTCCAGTTATGTCATCCTCAATTTTCATAGTTGTCTTACCTTATGGTCCCATAGTCAGTTTATACTCTATACTTTGATTTTTTGTCACAATTGTTTTCTATCCTCAGTTTATTATATTATTCAGTTTTTATTTACCACATACCTATTTTAAACAAACAAGAAAGTGATTACATTTGAGAAATAATGGCATCCAAGATTATTCTTTTAAACAATGCAAAAATAACTAAATGAATAAGTGCAACTGAGTCTCATGATCATATTATATTTACTTTTAAAATGTTTAAGGTAATATTTAAATTTTGGTTACTATGGTTTGCTGATTGAAATAATTTTTTTTTTAAAGGCTAATATGTATATGGTTAAGATATTTTTTTAGACCTTTATATATAGTTTATAATATTAAATCTATGAAAATGTTTTGAACATTTTTCTCAATTATGTCATCCTCATTTTTCATAGTTGTCCTATCCTATGGCTCCATAATAATTTTATAATCTATACACTAATTTTTTATCATAATTTTTGCTATAGTTATTTTAATATATTATATGGTTATTATTTACCATATGTACTTCTTTCAAACAATTAAGAACCCATTTTCTTGTGATAAATAATTGCATGCAAAATACTTAGTTTAAACAATGCACAAAGAACAAACTAAATAAATTCAATAGAGCCTCATGATCATATTATATTTTTTATAATTATAAAGTAATATAATTATATTATGGATAGAATGGTTTGTTAATTGAAATAAAAATATATTTTTTAAAAATCAATATGGATATGGCTAAAACATTTGTGTAGACCTTGTTATATAGTTTATAAGTTTAAAACTATGAAAATGTTTTAAATATATTTTTATTTATGTCATCCTTACTATTCATAGTTTTATTTCCCTATGGCCCCATAGTTAGTTTATACTATATACTATAATTTTATATCATATTTTATTCTATACTCAATTTATTATATTATCTAGTTGGTATTTTGTGATACTTATAGAGGTCTGTACTCATTTTATACTAAGTCATATGACCATCAAATTTAGTCCTTAAAAAGAAGGATAAATTTAATCATTAAAAAGAAGGAAAAATGTAATCATTAAAAGCAAAGAACATAAATAAGATCTCAACTTTAAACTTCTCATCCTCTAACTTCTTTCTCTATTTGTTTTTTAATTACCATAAACCGCCTCCTAAAAAATAAATCTACATAAATGAATGAAATTGCTTAAAGTGTTAGAACTATGAAACTCTAAAACCTAAATTCATATAACTTTGTTTATGTTAAATTTATATTCGTTTCATGTTTTGGTAATCATGAACCAAGTGATAATTACAAGAGGAGGACAAGGAGGGGTCTAAACAACAAAGAATAAAGTACAATATAAGTAATAAACACAAGCCCTACATATCTATAAATGTTTTCACCCTTTTAATGAATTTTTCCTATCATTAAATATATTTGAATTACTTCTATGCTATTTTTTCATCATATATTTCTCGTAGTGTGAAAACCCTTTTTTATCTTATATCAAAACACTTAATATTATACCTAATTTGGTTATGACAAAGGGTTTTTTGTTTAGTAATGATATGAACAATATATTTTCATTTATTTTGGATTATGTTTTTATTAATGATATCAAAAAGACCTCAAAAATATTTTGAATGTGTATGGACATTGATGTGGAGAAGACTTTTTTTTCAGAGTCACACACACATACTTATGCTTTAGGTTTAGGATGGGTCTTTACCAATTCTTATTCATGTTATGTCTCATGTCCTTGCTTTGAATTATTCATTTAGGAAAGTATTTGAAATGTTTGGACTACCCCTAATTTCACATGGCAAAGAAATATAGTCATTATGAAAAACATAGGGTATCCACTGATCATACTCATTATTCAACCTCAAGAATGTTTGCCCCATGAATGTGTTTAGGGAAAGGTGTTTAACTATTGAATTTTTAACATTATCTATTGATTTAAATATGATGTTTAATTTACTAGATATTTATAAGTTTTTTGAAAGAGCTAATATAAATCACCAATAAATTTATACTTGCATGGTGATTTTTATAAAGATTAGCCAATTGAATTATCCCTGAACTATAGAATTCACCATGATTTTATAGTATTTTTTAAGGGTCCATTCTTAAAATTATCCATTATCCCATCATATGTGGTCTTGTTCACATAATCAGGGGCATCTAAGAGGAATTATCTTTTGATATATGTAAATATCAAATCATAAATAAAAATAAATGAGCACATGGTTAAATAACAATATCACCAAAGATTACAAGTTCTCATTATGGAAGTGATGGTGAAACTACTTGTTTAAAGAATCACTAATTTTCCATTACTGAATCTTATAGACACATTTCTAGATAAAATAATTCATTAGAGAAGCATGAAAAATAGCTTTCCAATAGATCTCCAAGAGAAAGATAATGCACAACAATTGATTTTTTAGATGGTAGCATCGTACACATTCAATTGAGTTTTTATCGATGTATATTTAATTTAAAAAACCAAAGGTATAGATCATCTGTCCAAGATCTTAAAACATTATCCAAAAATTTTAAAAAAAAGTGTCAACTAAAAATGTCTAATATTCTAAAGATAGCAATGGTTTGAAGTTCTATACTTTTACTCTGCAGGAATCAAACTCATGACCGACAAAGACACATAAGATAAGAAAAATGACATAAATGGTACATGTCAAGGGACTCTCGTTTATTTAATTTCTCCTTGGAATAATAGGATGAATAATCCTTAGAGATTAAACTAGCATTATGTTGCTATCACTCAACGAATGTTAAATTTAGAAATAAATTTTATTTTTGACACATCTATTTATTATGTATCACATGTAAAACACAAATCTTGTAACAACCGCACTGGGATTTACTAGAATAATGCATTAAAATTATTTTTTTAAATATTTACACAACACTTATTCTTTATTTAGATTACACCATGATAATCTAATTAGTGACCTTAACATACTAACTAAGCATATTAAACATAAGTAAACATGTAACAATAACAATTACCGATCACTATAATTTTATGTAACATAACATAATTGTATAAGGAAACTAACTATATTAAAATCCAACTATGGCTGGTATGATAATACAGCCACTATTGTCAATGTATAATAATAAATTAATTACATTTTTAATAGGAATTTTACCTCAACATAAATATATTAACATATATAACGTTGCATGAACCTCCAGTCACTCTAACTCCTATATCTCTGATATTGTATAAGCATTTAAATCATACATATGGAATGACAATGTCTATATAAACATTACTTTGGCCAAAGTTTTCAAATATATTTTGATCACTAGGATTGGTCAAATTCATACATGCCACTTGATTAGATAACCTGCATCTAGAATTAGTGATGTTAAGTAAGCTATTGAATTATGTCTCATTGCATAGTTAGTACCAAGAATGCAAGATTTTATATGAAATGTAGTCTCCATCAGTAAATGCAAATGTAAAAGAATTAACATTTTATACACTTATTATACATA
>JARHVA010004656.1:1017500-1027500 GCA_037957365.1 Torreya grandis
AGGCTTGAAGAAGATAAGAAGGTTGCCAAGAGAGCAACAAAAAGAGGAAGAGATTGTGAAGAAGGTTCTCATTGAGGAGAACAAGAGAAGAGAAGAAAGAAAAGATGAAGTGCCAGGAAGAACACTTGAAAAGATAAGAGTGTTGGTGAAGAGAGCACTCATAGGGACCTTGTGGTCTCTTATTTTTATATCTAATGTTGTCTTTGCATGGGTAATTGTAGGTATGAGCAAACTTATGAAGGTCAAGAGAAGGGCCTTGAAGAATGAAGAGATTTGTGCAAGAAGAGACACCAAGTGCACAAGTGAATGTGCAAGAAAGAGAAGTATGTTTGCTATTGTTGATAAAGAAGAAGAGATGCATTGGTTAATGCATGAAGAAGGTGTTGAGGAACCCCTACAAGCAAGAGAAGATATAGAAGATTGGGATGACTTCCATGATGCCATGGAATATCAAGAAGAGGAAAGAGCACAGCCAAGCACAAAGGGAGAGAAAGATTACTCCATGGAACAAGCTATCAAAGAGGTAAATGAAGTGTTAAGACCTGATTTTGATTGTTATTGTGAGCATGAACATGTTAAAACATAGGTTAAAAGAGGCAAGAGGAAGATGAAGTCCTCACACAAAGCAGTTAACCATGGGTACATAATGCCAAAATGGTTGAAGAATCACACATTTGAGCAACAGGTACTTAAAGAGGAAAATTTGATGTCTAAGATTGATTTTCATCATATTTCTAAAATAAATGTAGCTGTACAAGATTGTGAAAATATAAACCAGATTGCTATCTCAGTGTTAGCCAAAGAGCATAGTTACAAAGTGCCAAAATGGGTCAAGGGATCAACAAATAGAAAAGACATAAAGCTCAATAAAAATGAAGACTCAAGCAAGAAGCAAATACAAAGCATGAAGGAAGAGGTAGAATGCAAAGTGAGCAAGGCCAGCTATCAAACAAGACAACATGAAGATGTCAAAGAGTAGAAATTGGTTGGTAAATTGACCAAGTGTCATCTTGAAGCTATGAAGAAGGTATGGATGGCTAAAGGTGAGAAAGAAAACTTCTCAAAGAATAATGAGGTAGAGCATGAGGATACAAAGATGAAAGGTAAGTCAATTGCTTGCAATGAATGGGATAATGATTTTTTTGAATCATTTAATGACATTTTTATGGAAAATGAAGAATGGAAAATGTCTATGAAAACTAATGTGCAGCAAGGAGAGATTTCCAAGAGGATGGATGATGAAAGTGGAGATGTGAAATCAGTTCACATGTTTGAAAAGAACAAGGAGAGACAAGGTAATAGTATTCCTATTGTTTTTGATAAGTATATTGATGTTGATGAAGAAGTTGACTTGTATGAAGAAACCATAGAGTGGATGAATGTATTTATAGAGGATGAAATACAATTTGGTCCTAAGTTTGATACAGGACATGAAGATTTGGATGAGCTTGTGTTGAGTGAAGAATTGAAAAGGATGGAAGAGTTGTTGAATCCTCCAAGAGAGTTGTGTAGAGGCACATATCAACATGGTGGCACCATTAATCAGATGGAAAATGAATTTAGGAAAGAACAAAGAAAGATGGTGAGGGAAGATTTGGACAAAGAAGAACAGCATGAAGACAATCAAGGGGCCTCATGGCCTCAAATTTTTTCTACTAAGGTTACTTTTGATGTTTTGAATGCAGGTATGGAAGTTGTTGAAGTAAATGCTAACCATAACTTAATGGATGCATTGATGAACCAAGAAGGCAAAGAAAACTTGGGAGACACAGATGAAGATGAAACATGGACATGGAAGATTGTAGCTGAGAAAGAGATGAGAAGAAGGAAATATAAGAAGAAAAAGAGAAACAAAATAAAGAAGAAAGATTGGTTTGAGAAAACCAATGATTTTGAAATTGACTTTGCATCATGTGCAGGAATGAACAAGAAGTCCAAGAAAAGAATCAAATGTGGTGCTACGGAACATGTGCATCAATATGAAGAAACAATTGAGGTAGAGAACAATGGATGGCTTTTAATTGTAGCAAAAAGAGCAAATAAGCATACATGAGCAGGGGCTCATGACAAGTTTCAAGCATGTTAGTCTGATGCAGGAGCATCTAGGGGTGCATAATATATTTCATTTTATCTCAAGTATATTGAATGAATTTTCCTACAAAAGTTGTAATTCAAATTGTAATTTGTTAAAAAATGATATTTTGGGCAAAATAAGCCATGACACCTTATCACCATATGGAATAAGGCGAATCAAAACATAATTAGTGTGTATTAGTTGTTAGTGGAAGGATTCTTCAGTTGAAGGATGTTGTTGAGTCACTTTAGGAGGTTGTTACAGCTATTGAAAATTTCTAGGAAGATTTTTTCTAAGCATAGTTAAGACAAGTATCACTGGCACCTACCCTTGGAGAATTCATTAAAGAGGACAGAGGGATGAAGAGAAAAAGGAGATCTCCTTTAGAGAGAGAAAGAGTCAAGAAGGCCATGCGGCCTATATTATTTTGTTTTGACCATGGTGACAGAATTGAAGCCCATGTCAGTGTTTGTTGTCAGATAAAGAGAGGGGAACCAGAATGCCACAGACTCGAGTAGAGAAAAAGCTCATTGTGGGAGTACGAGTTGAGCTAATTGAAGCTTGTTTAAGTAGAGTTGAGCCTGTTAAATCTACTTGTCTAATTTGGCTTTGACCATGGATGAATAATATAAGATAGGATATATCTTGTGGGTCCATACAATAGATTACAGGTGATTCAAAAGCTCAAATATTTACTCACTCATATCGGTTCGGTAAGAATCAAAATATTGCTTCCAGTTTGTGCCATTTTTGCTATTATTGTCATCACTGACTGCGCCACCTCATTTATGGGATGGCAACATCATAATACCTAGCTGAGACCTCTACAATTGAGGAAAGGCTATACAGTGTTGATTAATACTTGGAAGCAGAATGATCTTTTGAAGCAATCCGTGTCACACTATGCAGGTTGTAGTAGCGTTGATGCAATAAATGTTGTTTGGAGTGAGACTGCACTGCCCTCTGAGACTCTTCAGGCTGATCTTAGGAGAACTATGTATTCTAAATCTCATGTAGGTTATTTGTCTTAACCTAAATATGTAGGTTTTTGAAGCTCTGAAGGAGATGAAGGATGAATGGCAAAAAGAGCTCAATCCATATAAAATCGATACTATGTATTCAAGGAACCCGAGCCCTTGTTAAATGTCTATTGTTTTTTATAAAGGCCTTTGAGCCATGACATATGATATATGTTGTAGGATGTCTTTTTGTTTATAACATAGATCCTGAATGGAAACTAAATGCAAGAGACTTGAACTGAGGTTATTATGTTGTCTTCTATTTTGTATGGCCTTAGCCATGAAGATGTAAGTGTAAGAGGTAATTGTATAATTGCAGCCATAGACCTGAGTCTATGTTTATTTTTACATTATGCTTATTGGGTCATAGGCAACATGTGATTATAAAGGATAAGACAGTCTGATGACAGCCCATCACCAATAAGCCATGAAAGAAATATAAAATATGATTCACCTGGGAAGCACTACTACCTGAGTTAGGGATCATAACAAAAAAAACCTCCATATAGACCCATCAACCATGTAAACGGAGTAATAAACCCATGAAAAGGGAATACCAAAAATTAGTGGGGAGAAAGAGCCATATTATCTTCAATTTTTCCATTTTCCCCTTTTTATTCTTTACGTCATGTCATATCCCTTGTGTAGGATCCACGATGACCATCTCCATGTCTCATCTTTGAAGTTATCTAGGCGTGTCTAAAATCATTTGTTTTCTGGTCAAAAAGATAGCCAACTCTTTATCTAAATCTAAATTCTCATATTCAAGTACTCATTTCATTCCCCCATCTAGGTTCTTTATCCTAATATTTTGATCTTCTGCTCTTGACCACTTAGTGGGCTCAGATCTTATATTCAGATGATCAAATATTCGTATCTTTATTCTTCCCCAAATCTATAGTTTGTTGAATGTATTCATCCTTATCAATATTTGTAGGAAAAAACTCTCGATATAGTGAATCCCATCTACTAGGATTTGATTTCATCCCCTTTTTCTTATTAGATTGTTTATAAGCCTAGGATAAGCAGCCTAGATATGACCTACAATTTTACAATTTTGTCATATAAAGCTAGTATTATCATAATCTAGAACTTGTGTGTGTTGTGATTTTCCATATTTGAGGAAAATTATATCTAAAAGTCTTTTACTAAGATAAATATCCACACATATGCATGCATATGTGCTTAACCTAGCTATTGTTTTCTCTTTCTCCATTTTAATGAAAGTACCTAGAGTATTTATAATTTCTTCTTGAGCATATAATAAGTGTAGTGGTATATTTAAGATCCAAACCCATACTGACATTTTAGTAATTGATATGGTATTTTGGTCAAATTCATATCACCTATATATTAACTTAGATATATACATATCACTTGTATATTATACATGTGTGTGTGTGTGTGTGTGTGTGTGTGTGTGTGTGTGTGTATTAATAATAGTATATATATATATATATATATATATAATTATCAAACTATGGTAAAATATAGTTAGTGTTTCAAAACTTAGTCACAAATTATATACTTCAAAAACCCTTAGCCCAGATGTATATTTCAAAACTAGGGCATCACATAGTCTTTTCATCTAACCATTTTACCCATACTATTTATTGTTTATTCACAACTAGTTTGTATTCATAGGGTTTATAGGATAATATCTTAGTTATGTTGATGGCTGAGCGATCCATAAGGATAAGCCAATATCCCCATATAATATCCAAATTATTTATAAACACTATAAATTAGATCACTCATAAAATTCTTTAAACAATAAAATAGTAAAAAGATAACCAACCTTGCTATTTCTTCCAATGTTTTACTAATTGGCACCAAAATTTCAACCTTTTCCTTCCTTCTCTACCTTTCCTCTTCTCCTCTTTGTCACCACAAGTATCCTCCTTCCTTCCAAGGCTTCCCTCTTTTCATATTCCTCTTCCCAAACAAGATTTGCATTCCCCTATTACTACTACTCATAGTCCATGCAAAAATCTATGTTTATCCATCAAATATAACTAAGACCAATTAATATTCCATTAACTTTGCTTAATAAAAACCCTAAATTTTACTTTACTCAAACTTTAATTTATTTTATAAATGTGCATGTTGATATATGTTACATGACCGATTAATCCACTTCCAAAGTCCACTTATTAATCATTTTACAAAATGATAATTATAATTTAATTTCTTTACATAGTCCATGCATGACAAATAGATTAGGTTTAGATATTAGGTTAGTATTTTAGGATAATTCAACATCCTCAAATATCAAATAAATGTAACTATCTCTTTTAACAATGTCCATTATCTTCATTTATCAAAATCACAAACTAATCAATTATTGATTCCAATTATAAAAAGATATTTTTTTGAGTAATTACTAGTGTATGTAGGCTATATATGTCTTTATTTATTGTAATAACTTGGAATATATTGGTATTATCAAATATCAATAACAACAAGCATAACATTCTAAAATGTTTTAAAGATATTTCAAGAGTATATATATAATAGTAATTAGACATCTTCTATTAGATTTATGTCCCCATACTCATAAATAAACAAAAATAAAGTAACCTTTTAAAATCTTGATACAAAGTTAAGCACTAGGTCTACATAAAATATACAAAATGAAATCACATACAAGATTTATTCTATATCTGTGTTCTAACATTTAAAACACACAAACTCTAATGTCTAATTTTAATAAATTTTATAATGTATTAATCCTAACACACAATGAATATCACATATTAAATCTAATGTGGTGTGTGCATGGGTCTTATAAATTTATTTATTTTCCTTCACCATCTCCATCTATATCACCCTCTCTAATGGTTTTCTCCCTTCATCATGATCTGAGGGATTAACTCTTATGCATCCAACTCATGACAAGAAGGTAGTTAGTCAAATACATCATGATACATATAAAATAATGCTATAATAACACATGTAACCAATAATTATTTACATGATACATAATTAGTCAAATCATAATAGTGAAATCATGAAATCAAAGTAACGTACATATGTCTGATAACAACATATAACTTAAACTAAAAAAAAAAAGTAGCAAATTAATTTAAGAACCATGATAATCCACTAATAATTAGGTAAATCAGCTTAGTGAGAAAATCATGATGTAACATCCTTCCCCCTAAATTTGCTCATTGTATTGATGACACTTATTCAAATAATAGTTTTGAAAATAAATAGAGTTTATAAGAAAAATAACAAAGTATCAAATCAAAAAAGTAAATGTGGAAATAGCCTGTAGAACTCATCATAAACCTCACAAGTAGCACTATTATTAGAGTATTGGTCCCATAATACCTTTAATTATGACTCGTTTCTATTACACAAATGAAGTTTTTGAGTGTCAATTATTGTGATTAGTTCTACCATGACTAGCCCATGATCTAGAACCTACAAATCATTTCAATTCAGTGCATGCGAAGGATCAACTATATACTTTTTAAGATTAAGTACATAGAAGAAATTATGCAATAGAGATATGGATGGTTGAAATGCAATCCTATACTCTACAGTATTAACCATTTATAAAAAATTGAAGGGTCTCATATATCTTGGTGAATGCTTTTTTGAATTTTATAATTTAATCAAGATCTCTTGTGGCTTAAGGCACACAAATACTTTATCACCTACTAAAAACTATCTAGTTATTTTATTCATATCAACATATCTCTTCTAGCTATCATAGGACTCAATTAATCTCTACCTAATTTTTATGACTCATTCTTCTATTTTTGAAATCATTTCAGGTCTAAAGACTACCATGTATTCTAACCTGTCCCTACTCATTGGTGTCCTACACCTTCTTTCATAGAGAGCTTCAAATGGTGCCATCTTTAAATAAAATTGGTATAAATTATTGTATTAAAACATAACCAATGGAATGTATTATTACCATTTATATGTTTTATCCATATAATACATACTAAGAACGTCCTCTAACACCTAATGAATTCACTTAATTTGACCATCAATTTGTAGGTGATATGCAATACTAAACTTTAGTTGCATACCCAAATCTGAATTTAGAGTTAACCAAATCTTAGAATTAATTCTCAAATCATGATCTAGTATGATATTAACTTGAAAAACTTGCAATAAATACACTTCATTTATGAATCTCGTCATAAAATTTGGTGCATCTCTTGTCAAATTGCTTTGTATAAAATGTGCTACCTTGGTTAGTTTATCAACTACTACCATGTTATGTGATGCCTATTATATGATAATGGTAATACTTTTATAAATTACATAGTAATCACCTACCATTTATACACTGGTATGTCATGTGGATATAATAATCCATCTAGATGCATATGTTCATCTTTCACTCACTAATATTCTAGACAATGTGACACAAAGTTAATTACATCTTTCTTGATTCCCTTCCAAAAATAAATTAGTTTGAGCTCTACCATGAGCTTGGTTACTCATGGATGTCCTAAATATGAGGCATTATGTAGTTCCTTTAGAAATATGCTCCTTAGATTCTCTTCATATGGCACATACATCCTTCCATTGTATCACCTATGACTATTACTTTGTAAGTTGCATCCTTTATATCTAGGATTCTGAGAATTCTCAATCAAATATTTATTGACTTGGTCATTGAATTCATCTCCTGGTGAGATCTTGATCACGTGATCTCTATAAGTACTCTTAATAGTAGTCATAGCTTCTATGTACCTTTTATGACTCAAGGCATCATCTATTTTATTCTCTTTTGCCAATGATGTAACTGATATCAATGTCAAAGTAAGATAAAAATTATAACATAAGTATCCGACAAAATATTTCAAATTTGGTTGGGTGAAGATGGGTTTGAGTCCCAAGTTATCGATTTTGAGCTCAAATAGTTTTCATAACAAATAATTTATCCAAACTTGTAAATCATGAACAATTGTTACAAGTTCAAGATCATGAGGGGCATAATTTACCTCAAAAGTCTTAAATTTTATTGACTCATAATATATTAATACATCATCCTACATAAGGACTCCTCCTATCCCATCCCTACATGCATCTGTGATCAGTAAAATTTGACCATTGGGATAAGAAACTCTTAAGACTTGTGCATAAGTAATCCTTATTTTTAATTCTTAAGAAGTCACTTCACACTTATCTAACCAAATAAAACTTTTATTCTTACAATTTGGAGAGGTAATTGGATTAGCTATCTTAGAAAAATTTGAGATGAAATTTCTTTAATAGCCTACTAATCCCATGAAACATACTACCTCATGGACATTCCATATTGCTAACCATTCGAGAATGGATATTATCTTATCCACATTAATAGAACCATTCTAGAATGGATATTATCTTATCTAGATCAATACAAATACCATCTACTTAGATAATTTGTCCTAGATATTGCACTTTCTTTTGAAAAAAATGCATACTTAAATAATTTTCCATATAGCCTATGCTTTCATAGACATTTCAAAACTAGTTGTACATGTTAAATATGATGTTCTTTGTATTTAAAATAAATAATAATGTCATCTGAAAATACAAGAACAAAATAATCTAGATTAAATTTATACATGTTATTTATGATATTCATGAATGTTGCAAGTACGTTAGTTAATCCAAATGGTAAAACTATAAACTTGTAATTCCCATAGCGAGATCTAAATGCCATATTTGAAATATCCTCATCTTTTATTCTTAAATGATGGTATCCATCTCTAATATCAATCTTAAAAAACATTGTTGTTCCTCATCTCTAATCAAAAAGATCATCTATTCATGGTAGTGGATAGCTTTTTTTATGGTCACTTTACTAAACATTCTATTATCAATGCAAAGTCAAAGAGTGTCATCCTTCTTCTTAATAAATATAACTGGTTCACCCCATGATGACACACTTGGTCTAATAAATCTTTTTTACAACAATTCCTCAAGTTGTGCCTTCAATTAAACTAACTCAATCATTATCATTTTATAAATAGCCTTCAACTAAGGTTTTAATCTTGGTTTGATATTAATAAATAAATCAAACTCCCATTTAGTAGGCAATCCTAATAATTATTATAGAAATACATCATGGAAAGTCATAAGGAAAGGATAATCTTCAATTCATAGTTCCTTAGTTTCCTCTATTTCATTTATCTTAATGATAAATTCTTAAGATCCTTTATCTTAGGCCTTCCTAAGTTTCATTGCATAAATATACCTAAGCCTTAACTTCCTTTTATCACCCTAAATTAGTGTTTGATTTCAAGAATCATCAAGACACTCAACCCTTTTCAGATAGCAGTCAACCCTGACCTTATTATTTGTAATCAAATTGACTCCTAGGATCACATCATATGAATCTAGTTGTGCTACATGAAAATCCATAACCATTTTTTATTTTGGCAATATAATTTCTTGTTCTACTAAAAAATTATCAACCTAGACCTTAAAATCATTCCCATATTATACTAACTATGCATTTTCTATTACAACAACTTTCCTACATAATTTATTTATAATTCTAGGAGCTACAAAACATTCTATAGCCTCTATATATATAAAAATGGAGGCCAGATGTTCAAACAAAATACCTAATAGTTGTATGGGTGAAGCTTAGAATTTGGTTTGCCAATTATCAACATTTCCATAAATACATTGTTGAAAAGTTCCTTTCAAAGGGGAATAAAATTTATTACTTAAATTATCTTATGTACATTCACATAGAAAATTTTTACCTCCATAGATGAAGCAACCTCTTGGTGGTCCCTTCCTATCATACTACTAGTCTCCCTTAAAACTAATTTTAGAACCATTACCCAATTTATTTCTATTTGAACCACTATTAGATCTAGTATTTTGATTCTTTAACTGACTCTTGGAATCTCGACTCCTCTACTTCTAGTTATTCTTC